>PVJC01007755.1:0-38475 GCA_004026665.1 Murina feae | reverse complement strand
GTGATCTATCAGAAAAGGCAGGTCACTGAGGGCACCTCACAGACAACAGAAACAGAGCACTAGGTCACTGAGGGCAGGTCACAGAGAACAGGTTACGGAGGGCAGTTCACAGAAGTCAGGCCACAGAGGGCACCTCCCAGGGGCCAAGTCATAGAGGGTACCCCACAGAGGGCACTTCCAAGAAGTCAGGCCACAGAGGGCACCTCACAAAGGGTACCCCACAGAGGGCTCTTACCAAGTGTAGGTCACAGAGGGCCCCTCAGGGAGGGCACATCACAGGGGGCCCCTCATAGAGGGCAGGTCACAGAGGACAGGCCATAGAGGGTACCTCATAGAGGGCAAGTCACAGAGGGCAGGTTTTAGTGCAGCCACAGCCTGGACCTGAGGATCCAGGTAGACAATAACTTCACAGCTGCCAGAGAAAATACTAGAACTTGTTTTTCAATCTATTCTGTATTGTAACTTTTAAAAGTTTATTTTGGTGAATGGTTTATAGTATATTAGTGTTAAGTTAAAAATGTCCTAGCTGGTTTGGCTCAGTGGACAGAGCATCAGCCTATAGACTGAGGGGTCCCAGGTTCGATTCCACTCACATGCCAAGGTTTTGGGTTTGATGATTCATTCTCATCATTGATGTTTCTCTCTCTCTCCCCCCTCTCTTTCTCTCAGAAATCAATTAAAATAAGGCCTTTGAAAGTGAGAGGCAAATAAGCATTTATTTGCAATCCATAGAAGAGCTATTCTGGAATCATTAATTCAGGCAGAAGCCCTAAAATTTCCATACGGAAACAAAAACAACGTGTTTATGAGGGGAAAGGGGCCATTAACAGAAGGAAGGCATTTCTGTTGGTACAGATAACATAACATAGTGACGTTAATTCTAAACCATGTTTGTAATTTTCAGTCCAGTAGTCAGTCATGGTAACTGCTTTTTTGTGATGACTACAAAGTGCCCCCACAGACCACCACCCAGGCCCACCCTGTGGACAGGACCCAATGCTGGATCCTGTGGGGGTGGGGGAAGGGGCAGCCCCCAAGCCCCCTGCTTTGCAAGGTAGGACTTGGCTGAGTCCTACCTTGGAATTCCAAATCTCCCCGCTCATTCTGGAATTTCTTTCATAGTGTCATCTTGGAAAACCATTCTTGGGGGGAAATGTTGCGTAGGCCCAATCCAACATTTATTTGCCCTGTCTGGACATTCCAGATTCCAGGCATAAAGCATGCCAGGCAGTTCCGCGGGCACGGCAGCTCTGGCTCCATTTATATTACTATTTACACTAGTCGAAGGCTTGTGAACATGGCGTATATATTCACACGCCTGCCCTGGAAGTGCCTGCTCTGACAGTGTTCTGAAAGGGATGTGTGACCAATGACAGTGTGGAGGCCCCCAGCCGAGAGGCAGGGAGGGCAGCGGGGAGACTGGCAAAGCCCAGCAGGAGGTGGGCAGCAGTGGTGGCCCTGCCGTCATAGCAGGCGTGCCAACCTCTGTCACTGGGCGCTGACTTGTGGCCTGGGTGGGGTGCCAGTCAGGAAAGCTGTGCGAGGAGCTGATGGGCATCTAAGGCACTTGGATCAACAGGCTCATGGTTCGGTGGAGAAATGGGGTTGGGGGCTACCCATTTGAGAGTGAGGGGTCAGGGAAGGAGTGAGGGCACGTTACAAAGGGCAGGGAGTCAGGTCACAGAGATGCCCATGGGCAGGGTGGGAAGGGAGGGAAGAGGGAGCGATGAGGGAGGAGAGGCCTGGCAGGCAGAGGGGGAGCGGAGGGCTCAGGGGCACAGGGAGAGGCGGGGAGAGCGAAGTCACGCTGGGGTCAAAGGTGGATGAAGGGGGTTGGATTTGAGGGTGGCGCTGGGAGTGAAGCAGGTGGGAGCAGACTCCACAGGGAACCCCCTGGGGTGAGGAAGGAGGGTCTTCACTTCCCCTGAGCTTTTTTGGGGAAAACAACATTGCGATTTAGAGAAGATTTCCAGTTATTTGGAGGAAAGCTGAGATAGTGAGGGGCGGGGCCAGGGCTCATAACATGGAAAAATCAATTGAAAGTTTTTTCACAATAGAGGGAGGGTGGCAGGATGGGGGGACTCGACCCCCCAAGGAGTGGCTTGTCCCCACCCAAACTGCCAGCGCCAGGACACACGCCTGCCTCTCCTCCTCAGTGAGTGCGAGTCAGGACGAAGTGGTCCCTGAAGGAGATGAAATATACCACATTATAAACATACCTTTAAAGGGGGTGTTTGTGTGAGACAGTGATTTTTTGGTATTTTCTTATTTTCCTATGAAATTACACACACACGCGCAGCTTAGCAAACCGACGCAGTGAAATGCGTGTGCAGGTTGAAGGGGTTGGTGGCATTTCCCTGGTTTGTAGTGAAGTAAGTTTTGGTCCTTCTTGGCACCCAGCCCTGCTGCAAACAGCACTGACACTCCCCCTCCACAATAAGACCTGTCATATGATGAATGACATCAGCGTCCCTTCTGGAACAGGGCCTGATGGAGGGCATGCTAGGGAGTGCGGCTCAGGATGCGGTGGCCAAAGAAATGACCAATTTGAGACTCTGAGTCATTATTCGTCATAATTAGAAGGCAGACAGGGCCCGTGACGGTTGCTGTAGGTGCGTCCTGTTCCCTGGGAAAGCTTTGGGAATTAAAATAATAGGCTTTTAAGACAAGAGCCTGTAGAGATCTACTTCCCTCTGGCAACACCTCTCCCCCGCGCCCCCCCCCCCACACACACACACACATGCCACGCTGAGCAAGAAGGAACCCAGGAAGAGGGAGCCCTCACTACTCATTGGAACAATGGAGTCCCAGGACCCCTGCCATCAGGGTAGGGGGTCAGCATGACACTGGGGAAGCATAATTGTGCAACTACAACAGGGAACTGCTCAAGGGCCTTAAGCCCACCCTCTTGTGAGGGAAGGGCCCTGCCCAGAGGAGTTCTTGGTGGGGGTGGGGTGGGGTAGGCCTGGGAGAGGGGAGACTGGCTCCAGGAAGGGCAAGTGTCTGCCGGGGAACCAGACTACCAGACGGGTTGACATCCTTACATACCAGCAACTTCACACTGTCCATCAGCCAGACCCTGGCCTGGCCCAGCTCATCACAACTCAGTATGTCACATTAGAGAACCCGAGAAGGGAAGGGGGGCCCCGGGTGAGGATGCCAAACCTTCCCTCCTCCCAGGCCTGTGTCCCAGGCTCCACCTAACAACCAGAGTCCTTTTACAGGCCCTGTGGGTGGCCCCCCCATCCTGGCTTTCAAAGGAGTTTCGTTGGGTTCCTAGCTTTCTGACCTACCTCCCTAGGCTATCACCAGGGTGGCCTCCCTCCGCAGGGCATGGAGAAGGGCACGGAGCCCCAACAGTGAGCGGCACCCCCCTGCCCTACTCTGCATCTCGCTCCTCCAATGCACCTTCTACAGGGGGTGCCTCGGCCTGGGACCTTTGAGTCCCCTTCCCCAATGGCCACCTTGTGTGGTAGCGACCAAAGCCGCACCTCCCCATCTTGCTAAGCACTGGTTTTGCCCAGGTACCAGTCAGCGTTCCTTCTTGGCAGGAAGGCAGGCCTGGTCCCTGGCCTCATGGTGGGCCTGCGAAAGACGGCTCTGGCCAAGGAGAGGCATGGGGAGGGCCGCTTGGTGGCCTCTGGGGAAGGCATCACTCCCTGAAAAGAGCGAGAGCTGAGCAAATGTAGTCCTTTGCTGCCCGGCCTTCCTGCCTTTTTGCGGTGGAGCAATGGTGACTTACAGTGAGGACAGTAACATGAAAGGCGACAGAGGGCGTAGGTCTCGTTGATATTGCTGAGTCACCGAAGCACAAGCGGAACACCCGCCATCTGAGAGGGTAAATGTCGTCTGTGAATAAGCCACCACTGACCTGGGACGGCCCCTCGCCACCCAGTGCGCACTGACAGGCCTCTGTGATCTCCTCCAGCAACACCCGCCCACAGCGCTGTCTCACTCGCCCGCCCAGGTCAGGTGCTCCTGTACCAGCCTGGCAGCTCCCCACGCCTCCCAGCTCAGGCAGGGAGAGCAGGATGGAATCTGGGGGAACCCTGCCTCATGAGCAAGCCAGAGAGCCTGTGGGTCCCAAGCCGCCTCTCGCCTGGGATGTCTGAAATGTCAGCGCTGGCAGTGATGTCTCCAGTGTGAAGCAACGTCCCGCTTTTTGCCCCCTTAACCTCAAAGTCCTCACGTACAAGCAGCACCGTGAGCTTGCCTTTCTCTGGGAGGTTGGATGCCATAGAAGGTTGCGCCCAAAGGGGAAAAGGCCTTGCTTCCCACTTGATCTGAACAAATCCAGGGGAGTCCCACTCACATCTGCACCCCTCACCACACCCAGGAGACGGTACAGAATCTGACCCCTGGTTCTGTGGCCAACCTCGGCATCAGCACCACGTGTTCACCAGGCCCCACCCCAACCTCTATGCAGTGGGGAGAGTCAGCGCACCCCCAAAAGTGGGGATGTCATCATGGCTGACAAAGAATCAATGGCCCAGCAGCCCACACCACCCAATGCAGCTCTGAGGGACATCCTGCAAACAATACCTGAGGGGAATGAGCTAAGCACCTGCCGCTCTACCGACAGCCAACATGGCTGGGAAGTGCAGCTCTGAGAGAGAGCGGAGGTCCCTCGGGGCAGGGTGAGGTGGCGAGTGGAGAACTAAGCAGTGGTGGTGGTCGGGAAAACAAAAGCAGGCTTCTGCAGGGTCCTGGGTCTGCCGCGGCCACCCAGGGCCTGGAAGGGCCTTTTCTTGCTTTCTGCATCTGGTCAATTAGTCGTCCTTCAAGACACAGCTCAGAGGCCACCTGCTCTGTGCAGCTCTCAGTTCTCCAAGACCAAGTGTTTCTCAGTCTTGCACCGTGTTTCCAAGGGTGTTTTGTGTGGACCTCACTGAATTTTAATCTCTGGCATGTGGGTGCTGCTCTCTCCTTGGGGAGGGCAGGGACTGAATCTCACAGTGTGAGGTGCCTCTTCCGGCTTCCAGAACAAGAACCTGGCACTCAGCACAGGCGCTCCACACCTGCTGGGTGTGCGGATGAACTACACAGGCAAGAATAGGTTTTCTGTGGCCAACGGCGTTGTTGTATCCTTTCTCTCCTAATAGAACCCACTTCCCAGTATAGAGGCTGAAAATGTGCTCTCAGCCTCTCTTGCAACTGGGGGTTCCCAAGTGACCCATTTAAGATAAATAAAACTTAAATAGATGTCTCCAGGGGACTTTCCCCCTTCTCAATAAGTAGCACAGATTGAGAAGAGCTCTCTTTCTTGTCCCTTTCCTTCCTGCCTTTGAACACAGCCACGAGAATGGGATGCAGAGCTGTGGCAGCCCTGTTGAGACCATGGGGCCAACAGCCTGAAGAGAAAAGCCAATATATATAAAATGGAAAGATATGCTAATTAACCGGGACGCGTAACGGATCAACCAGACAGGAGGTTGCACACGCAGCATTGGAGGCGGGGTGGCAGGGACCTGCATTGAGGGAGAGCCTGATCAGCAACCCCACGGCTGCTTCAAGGGCCAGTGGGGGAGGCAGGGCCGGACAGGAGGAGGTTGCACACACAGTGTCGGGGGCGGGGCTCCAGGGACTCTTGGGTGGGCAGCACAGCTGGACCCGCCCCCAGACAGGTCCACTGCACAACTTGACAGCAGACAGCAGGGCCTGCTTGGCCGTAGCCACAGTGACCCGCAAGCAGGCAAGTGTGGCCCACAGGCAGCACCCAGCAGGGTCTGCTTGCTCATCGTTGTGGTGTGGAGCAGGCAGGCCCCACAGAGAGCAGAGAGCCATGGAGAGCGGTCTAAGCCATCAGTAGAACATCCCCTGAGGGCTCACAGATTGGAGAGGGTGCAGGTCTGGCTGAGGGACCCCCTACCCCGTGCACAAATATCGTGCACAGGGCCTCTAGGCTAATAAAATAGTAATATTGAAATCGACCGTTTCTATGGGACGCCTAAGCCACGCCCACCAGCCAATCAGAGCGGCTGTATGCAAATTAACCCAGCCAAGATGGAGGCCGGCAGTCACGGAGCTAAACAGGCAGCTTCCATTGCACCAGGAGTAAACTGTCTGCCGGCTGGCTGGCTAGGCCTCTCTGTGCTCCAGGCAACATTGTCTCAATTATAGAAGCCTCGGAGCTGAAGCAAACAGCAGCCTTCCATTGCACCAGCAATGGAGGAAACTGCCTGCCTAGAGTCTACTAAGGCAACATTCTTTCAATTATAGAAACCACAAGCTGAAGCCAACAGGAGGCTTTGTTACCTGCCTAGGCCTCGGTTTAAAGGAACAGTATCAATTATAGAAGATAAATAAACCCCAGAAACCTGCTTCCAGCCAGCCTTGCTGGGACATTGGGTCAATGGGAGCTGTGGGCAGTCTGAAAGCCTGAAAACAGCCCTCAGGCCCGCACCCAAGCTGGTCACACCCCAATGGGGTGAGGGATCCCACTGGGGGGCTTGGCCAGCCTGCAAACAGCCATCAGCCCCTCACCCAGGCTGACCAGGTACCCCAGTAGGGACGCAAAACCTGAAGGGACTGTGGGCAGCCTAAAAACGCCCCTCAGCTCCTCACCTAGGCTGCCCAGGCACCCCAGTAGGGACCCAAAACCTGAAGGGACTGTGGGCAGCCTGAAAACGGCCCTCAGACCATCACCCAGGCTGGCCCCATCCCAGTGGGGTGAGAGTCCACACTGGGGGGCTTGGCCAGCCTGCAAACAGCCATCAGCCCCTCACCCAGGCTGACCAGGCACACCAGCAGGTGCACATCCCCAGAGGGGTCCCAGACTGCGAGAGGGCACTGGTCGGGCTGAAGGACCTCCTGAGTGCACAAATTTTTGTGCACAAGGCCCCTAGTCCTTTATAAAAAAGGCTAATATGCAAATTGACCAAACAGCAGAACAACCAGTTGCTATGACATGCACTGACTACCAGGGGGCAGACGCTCAGCACAGGAGCTGCCCCTGGTGGTCAGTGCACTCCCACAGAGGGAACACCACTCAGCCAGAAGCTGGCGAACCCAGTGGCAGTGGTGGGAGCCTCTCCTGCTTCTGCAGCAATGCTAAGGATGTCTTCTTCAAACCTGCCTATAGGTTTGAAGGAGATAGAAGTGCATCAGGCAGCAGAGGGAGAGTGTAGGTAGCTGTGTCAGGTCAAGGGGCCTGCACTTGCCTACAGGTTTGAAGGAGACAGATATCCCCCTAGGGCTTCTGGACTACGAGAGAGCGCAGGTCAGGCTTAGGACACCCCCCCCCCCCACCGCCGCGTGTCTAGTATGTTCAAAATGATGAAGGGGGAAATTGGAATGTGCCTGGTCTTTGATTATTCATCTTTAGATCCAACCTGGGCACCACCTACTTCCACATGTTCATATGAGACAATAAAAACGTCTAGTATTTAAACCACTGTCACTGGCAGGAACACACGCTAACACAGGTGTTCATGCTCATGATGAAGTTAGGTACTCTACATAGAAATATCTTTTCCCGTCTAGCACTAGTATAGAAAAAGGAGAAGCCAAAACACCTCAAAGTATTATTAAAATAGTGTCGATGTTTTGTTTCCAACTATCAATTATGTCCAGTTAAGTGCAGAGTCTTGTTCCCAGGTTCCAAGAGTATTTTGCATTTGCCTCACTGAACTTTAATCTCTGGCTCATGGGTTCTGCTGCTCTCCTGGGCAGGGGGCCAGGAACAAGTCTATGAGGATAATGTTATAATAATGTTAATAATCTCATAATGATATTCTGTGACTTCAGCATAAACCCAAAGGTCAGAACTCCTGGGGCAGCCACCTGAACATGCACAGTCCTGCTCCTCTCACTCCCCAAGGCTCTGGCCCGAGACAGGACAGCAGGAGGAAGGATGCTGGGCCTCCAGGGCAATATCTCAGTCAATCCCATACACAAATACCACAGGTTATGCAAATATGTAAAAAAGAAGCTCTATGCTAAGTTGCTGTAGGAAAAAAAAAAAAAAATCAAGGCAAATGTGTACTTTAACCAGCAAGTCAGTGCAGTAACCTGAATAACAATCACAAACTCAGAAGTCTGAGTTTAGAAACTGAGGGGAGCTGGTGGGGGATGAGGTGAGGATGGGAATTACAGAGGGAACAGCACTGGGAGCCCAGGGCAGTGCCCACCGGGCGGGGCCAGGCAGTGAGGTGCATCAGGCAGCAGAGGGCAAGTGTGGGCAGCAGCTGTGTCAGGCTGAGGGGCCTGCACTTGCGTACAGGTTTGAAGGAGACCGGGGAGGGTGTGGGTGGGCGGGATACGCTCAGATGGGCACTCGGGAACTCTCACTCTGGCAGTCTGACTGACGGCTGGACAGAAAGGGGAAGATGGAGTTTGGGGTGAGGCATAGTCACAGTTCTGACCAGTGCCTGTCATTTCAACCCTGAATTTGGAGGGTGTAGGCCATGTACCGTGCCTAGCCCATAAGCATGGCTCAATCAATGGCCACTGATAATATTTCTATGACAACGAGTCTGCCAGTTCCATCTGCAGGCTGACGGAACATACCCAGAGGGCTGCTGCTGCTGCTGCTGCTGCTGCTGCCAGGCTTCTGTCAGTGATGCCGAACACCCAACCCAGGGGCACAGCAAACACCTGCCAATAACTGGCCGCCACAGGCCTTTCAGCTGTGCCTTCCCATCTACCAGATTCTACCTCCACATTCGCCTCCACATTCTACCAGACTCACGAGAGCCTTGTTTTTCACCCTGAAGCCCAGCTCCCAGTCCTGGTTCTGGGGCTCAGAAGCTGACTGTTGGGGACGAAGCACTGGTTTTGGGTTACCTGGGGAAGGTCCAGGTCAGAGACATGGTAGAGAAACCCAAGTCCCAATGTCCCAAGTGCCTCTGGACCTTTCACCAGGAATTCTATGCAGCAATACGTGGCAAGAGTTCCAAGATCACCCTGCAGACAGCACAACCTGAGCTCAGCTCTCTTGCTAAACTCAAATGTGCTGAACGCCCTCAACACAGTGCTCAGGCCACCGTTTTAAAGGTCCAGGCTTCCCCTGTTGCCGTGTAATCATGAAGCTGCTCCGGAACGAACTAGGCTATGGTCCGGCTCCTGGGCCGATCTCTCTGCTCCCACTTACCCCTTCTCCAAAGGGGAGGGAGGTCTGGGGTTCCCATGTTGGGGGACAGCCAGGCCACCAAACTGCCCAAGTGACAGGCAGATCAATGAACTCCTTATAGGAAAGGGACTTAGCCAATACAGAGTATAACTTTCTAGTAGTTCTCACTGACCTAGTTCAGTGGCTACGCAGTTATCTTCTCAGTAGGGAGGAAGGTGAAGGCATTATCAGGGCTTCATGGTGTCTTGATAAGAATTTGCAAAAAACAGAGACAGAATTGCAGAACGTTTGCCTGCTCCGATTTTCTATAATATGCGCTGTCTCTGCTCGTCCAGAGTCATTTCCTTGAGTCAGTTGCAAACGTATTTGCCTCACAGTGAGCTCTGTGGTTGCTCTCAGTCTGTCTTTCTCTAACATCCAGGCCAGAGTTCCCATAAATGTCAATCTAGGTGTGCAAGGTTCCTCCTAAATGAGAGGGTCTTTTCCTCTGGAAAATTAATGAATTTATAACACTGTACCCAACATCTGCAAAACCTAGTCATGAAAGTAACAGGATTTATTATAAAGGGCGAAAGCACTAAGCAGGCTGCTAGCCAACAAGACTTGTCTCTGCCAAGTCGCATCAAGTCAGTGGGCCCAGGAAGAGCTCATCGATTTGTATTTAAATAAAAAGTGAGAAAAACAACCCAGCACACTGAAAGAACAAAAAAAGATTAAATAATCTTTCAGCTTTAAAAATATGCTGTTTTGAATATATTCAACTCCAACTATAGGCTGAATTCCAATTTCAGAACCTTACTCCACAAATCAGTACAAAATACATTTCCTTATGCCATTTATCACTAGCCATTAAAATAATACAGATCCAGTCGTATGTTTCTTCAGACACATGATTTTTACCTAATTAAGATAACTGTGAGTTTGGATTCTCTGTTTTAAACTTCAAATTACATCATGAGCTTCTGTTCTTAGAAATCCTTCAAAAACTTTCCCCGGTGCTAGCGCTCCCCTAAGTTGTTGGACTTTTCCTGTCGTCACCCTACGGACATTTTCCTGTCGTCATCACTAGCTCACCTGTCCCTGGCTCCTGGTGCCCTAGACAGTTTTTTCTTGATCCACCCTCCTCCCTGAGTTGCGTGACTAATGGCTGGTTTCCCTCCTGCCTGTCTCCCCTGACTATTCCCCCTGCTTTCCTGCCCAGCCACTACCTGCTGCAGCTTCCAGAGGCGTGGCCTCTCCTCTTCTTTATTCGGTCTCCTTGGGTCCTCTCAGGCCTCCTTGAGGTTCTGATTATAACTTGAGATGATGATTCACACATTTCACCTTCCTCCCCAGACCTGTATGCCTGACAAGTGTCTCCATCTTCCTCTTGGAAATCAATGCCTCTGTGTCCACAAAAGAATCCAAGATCTCCCCCAGGCCTGGACCTCCCAGTATCAGCCAGCGGGAGAATGGCACTAACTCCATCCTGTCCAAGCCAGAAAGCCAGGAGTCACCCTGGACATTTCATCCCTCCTCCCCAATCTAACCAATTTGTGGCCAAATCCCTAAGTGTCATTTTCTAAGGTCCCTTTCAAACCCATCCCCTGCTCTCCATCCCACCCCCCGGCATCAGCATGCAGGGGTGTGCACTGCACAGATGCCACCCCCCGACGCCTGTTCTACAAGAATCCTTAGCAACTCAACTTCCTGTTAGGTCTCTCCAAGCCATTTTCAACCTGAAGCTAGTGACCTTAGGAAATGCAACTCTAATCATGCTGTTCCTTTGCATACGCACTTTTAGGGCCTGGCTGGATCATTACCCATCATGTTCCCCTAGTTTCCCCGCATGGCCTGGCCCTTTCCAACATCTTCTTCGGCATCCTCCAGCCCCGGTGGCCTTCCTGCAGCTGCACAAATGTGCCGGGACCTCTCTCACATGGCCTTGACCTGCGTGAGATGTCCTTCTTCCCCACCCACATCTGAAGAATTCTAAGCGAAGAATCCTGATCCCAGCACAGTCAGTGCACCCCTCTCCAACTAGGAAATCTCTCAGTTGCAGTCACACGGAGACTGCCCCTTATGATCACAGTGTTTGGTGATTAACACTTATTCGTGTGAGTCTTTGTCTTTGGTGAATGTCTGTCAGCATCATAATGGTAAAAATTATGTTTCCCTCTTTTACCAATGAATCCTCAGCATCTATAACATGATTGGAGCTCAAGAAACATTTGTTGAAGCAATGAATCACCTAGAAAATATGCTGTAATATAATTTTGCCATTCTTTCAAAAATATTAAATGCCTAGTTCATTTTGTTACCAGTGGGGGAAGGCCCCACCTGTTGCTTGTGGGAGTGGGCTTTCTGAGATTCACACAGGACGATGCGATATTGTAGAAAGCTTTGTTCCTGTGGAATTAAACTCCTGAGTTCCCAAGGTCCCACTCCTTTTGTCCCTCAGAAAAAGAAGTGTAACTGGGGTTTCAGCAGAGCTAAAATCAATGCCAGAGACCAGAATTTCTATTCCATATTTGCACACACTAGTCCAGCATCAGCCTCGCTTGGTTTGTGTTCCCAGTTGTAGCCCATCAGTCCATTGCATGTGGGGTCCACAAGGCTATAGAGGAAGACAGGTGAGTGCAAGAGAGCAGGAACAAGAGAGTGCCATGAGCCAGGAGAGAGAAATCCTTTGGGGATTATGTATCCCCAAATTTTCACAGGCTTCTATTGGCTCCACCTCTTCTAGCAATGATTTCTGTTCCTAGGTTTGACGAGCACTTTCCCTATGTCACCCTAATTTCACTGCACAAGCATCCATCCTCCCCTTTTTCCAGTCCCTTCCTCCAGTGATCTGCAAGGAGTGGGCTGGTGGTCCCCTGGGGAGTGCAAACTTAGAGCTTCCTAGTGAAGCTGCCCAAATGACATGCCTATAATGTCTGGCCTTCCCAGTGTTCCTTCCCTATCTAATCTAATAAAAGAATAATATGCAAATTAACCATCACTCCGAGACACCCAAGCCATGCCCACCAGCCAAGCCATGGCTCCCAGCCAATCAGAGCGGCTGTATGCAAATTAACCCAGCCAAGATGGAGGCCGGAAGCCATGGAGCTAGAGTAAACAGGAGGCTTCCGTTGCAACTGCTTGACTAGGCCGGCTGGCCTCTGCTCAGGCAACAATGTTTCAATTATAGAAGCCTCGGAGATGAAGCAAACAGGAGGCTTCCATTGCCTGCCTAGGCCTCTGCTCAAGGTAACAAAGTTTCAATTATAGAAGATAAATAAACCCCAGAAACCTGATTCCAGCCAGCTTCGCTGGGACCTTGGGTCAATGGGAGCTGTGGGTAGCCTGCAAATGGCCCTCAGCCCCTCACCCAGACTAGCCACACCCCCATGGGTTGAGGGGCCCCCCTGGGGGGAGGGGGGGCTTGGCCAGCCTGCAAACAACCATTAGCCCCTCACCAGGCATGCCAGCACATGGAATCCCTCGAGGGGTCCTAGACTGCAAGAGGGCACAGGCCAGGCTGAGGGACTGCCCCCCCCGCCCCCGAGTGCACAAATTTTTGTGCACCAGGCCCCTAGTTATTAATAACCAGCTAATTACAACAGTATCAATTTTATACTTAGGTTTCCTGGGTTTTGCTATTATAATATGTTATAAAAATAACTTTAAGTATTAAACTTATCTTTTTCTTTAAAATCATTCAGTCATTTGTTAAAAATAAAGGCTGTTGGAACCTGGATGGATAGCTTAGTTGGTTAGAGCATGGTCCTGATATACAGGGGTTGTGGATTTACTAGTAATCCCCCAGTCAGAACACATACAAGAATCAAATAAAGACTGCATAAATTAATTAACAACAAATGGATTTCTCTCTCTTCCTCTCACACTCTAAAAGAGGGAAGGAAGGAAGGAAGGAAGGAAGGAAGGAAGGAAGGAAGGAAGGAAGGAAGGAAGGGGATAAAGACAGGCTCTTGGTATACATTGCCAAAATGCTTTTAAAACTCCTATATTCTACCATAATATAATGATACTAGAGGCCCAGGGCACAAAATTCGTGCAAGAGTAGGCCTTCATAGCTATAGCAACTGCCTCAATCCCTCCCTCATAGCTGAGGCAGCTGCTTTGATCCCATGCTTGCAATCCTGGCTTTGTCCCAAAAGGACATCTGGAAGGATGTCCAGTCTAATTAGCATATTATGCTTTTATTATTACAAAAACTATACTAATTTAATGAAAAAAATACTTTAATTTGCATCTTTACTGAAAGTGAACAGTTCTTTATATTCTGTAGCTATCTGTACTTCCTCATTGATAAAACTTTATGCCCTGTATCTTCTGTTTATTTAATCAGTCAGGTCTTAAATTTTTTACATCCTATCTAATAAAAGAGTAATATGCAAATTAGGTGTCACTCCGTGACAAAGATGGGTGCCCATAGCCACAATATGGAGGTACCTAGGCAGGCTCAGCCCGCCACTGAAGTAGTCAGGCCTGTTAGCCAGGCAGGTGGCTGGGGAGATGGGGGATCTGAGGGGCAGAATAGGCGATCAGAGGAGGCTGGGGGTCCTCTGCCCAGGCCAGAGGCTTTCACGAGAGGCCTCAGGCCTGGGCAAGGGTGGAGCCAGTGATCGGAGGGAGCAGGGGCAGAGCTGATGATTGGAGGGGTATGAGGGTGCCCTACCCAGGCATAAGGCCTGGGCCAGAGGCCTCAGGCCTGGGCAAGGGCAAGGCCGGAGATTGCAGGGACCTGGGCTCTGCAGAACCAGCAATCGGAGGGGCAGCGGCGAAGCCTGCGATCACAGTGGTCTGGGCACCAGTGGAGCCGGCAAAGCAGGGGTCTGGGGGACCCCTGCCTAGGCCTGCAGTCTTGGCCAGAGGCTGCCAGTGGGGCAAGGGCAGAGCTGGCGATGGCAGGGGGCAGGATCAGAGCTGGTGATTGCAGAGGCCTGGGTTCTGTGAAGCTGGCATTTGGAAGGGTTTGGGGGTCCCCTGCCCAGGCCTGCATCCTTGGACAGAGGTTACAGGCCTGGGCAGGGGTGGAGCTGGCATTGGAGGGGGAGGGGTGGAGTTGGCATTGGAGGGGCAGGGGTGGAGCCAGTGATCAGAGTGAACTACAGAGGAAACACCTTTTCTGACTGCTCATTGGCTAAGCTCCCTATATGCCACTGGTAATATTCTTAGTAACCTGGGTAATAAGAATCCCTAAAGGTGATCTAGGGTTTTTCCACTACAGTCCTGGAAAGAAAAAAAATGAAGGTCCTCTGCTGGAGGGCTAAGAAATGTCATAGCCTGCCCTAGCCAGTTTGGCTCAGTGCATAATGCCTCAGCCGCTGACTGCAGAGTCTGGGTTCAATTCTGACCAAGGGCATGTACCTAGGTTGCAGGCTCCTCCCTGACCAGGGCCCAGGTCAGGACATATGCAGGAGGCAACCAATCAAAGTGTTCCTCTCACTTTGATGTTTCTCTCTGTTTTTCCCTTCTCTTCCACATTCTCTAAAAAATCAATGGACACATATCCTCAGGTGAGGATAAGAAAGAAAAGAAAAGAAAAGAAAAGAGAAGAAGAGAAGAGAAGAGAAGAGAAGAGAAGAGAAGAGAAGAGAAGAGAAGAGAAGAGAAGAGAAGAAAAAAAGAAAAGAAAAGAAAGGCCATATCCTATGAAAGACACATCTTGAAAATGCCTAAAGAAAGTTGTCATTTCTTCATGGTGAAGGGATTGGAGTCCGTGTTGATGAAGACACCTTGGTGGCTGCGGTGACTGGCAGTGGCTGCAGCAGCACTGTGATGGGGCTGGTGGCTTCCACTGATTAGCCCGGTCGCCTACCACGAAGGGAGGCCAGACTGAGGCTTAGGCCTGCTCCCCAAGGGTATCAGGGAGCAGGCCTAGTTGCTGTACCACTGTCCTTCAGGTGGCTGAGGGAGTAACATATTTTCACTAGACATCATTAGGTGCTGAAGCTCGTGCAGGACATGTTTGATACTATATGAACAATGCCATTTCTCTAGCACAAATCGGCCCTTGGGTCCACCACTCCATTAGAACTATTAACTCCATCCATATTAATTTTTGTTACAAATCTTACAACGGGGGGGGGGGGTACTTCAGGGTATTTAGGTCCACATTCTATTTTAAGGCTGTACATTCAGTTTTCATAAACTGTTCTTTGAGGCCTTATTATCATCCCTGTCCATTTTGTAAGGGTCATGTCTCCGTCATCTTCTAGACCCCAACTAATTGTGCCATCTCCTCCTCTTTTCTGGCCTTCTTCAAGTTCTTCCAACAGTTGAAAATTGTGAGGGACTTTTATTCCAGAGCCTGTGCTGGCTGCCATCTTGCGTTGCTGCGCTCAAAGGCCGGCCTTCACTTGAAGTTTGAACTAGGTTGAGAGTTCAATCCACAGTCTGTGTGAGGACAGGAGGCAACTGATCAATGTTAATCTCATACACTGATCTGTCTCTCTTTCCATTTCCTTTTCCTCCCTCATTCTGTGGGTTGGACGTTTTTCTGGGCTCAAATCAAGACATTGGCAGGGTTGTGATGTTTTCTGGAAGTTCTGAAGATGAGACTATAACAGTTTGAGTTCCTCTTAGTTTCTGTTGCTCTCAATATGACACCTCCTGAGGGCTCCCAATATGTAAGAGGGGGAAGGCTAGGCTGAGGACATCCTCCCCCCCCCCCCAGTGCACGAATTTCATGCACCGGGCCCCTAGTTAAATTATAAGAGATTTTAGAGTAAGGATTTGTCATTTATGCAAATTATTATTCCCAATTTTTGCCTTTTAGTTTATGTGATGTTTGATATTAGATACTTAAACATATCCTACAAAGAGGTTTTGACCTTTCTGAGTTCTTTGTTTTTATATCCCCATTGGTTCTGAAAGAGTGGACTCTTAGCATCATTAGCATAAACCACACCTGACAGAAATGCAAAATATTTTCCATTCACACCTACAATATCAGAGACTCTGGGGTGGGGGCCCAAAAATCTATTTTAACAAGCCCTCCAGGTGATTCTAAGAGGTGATTCATGAGGAAGTTTGGGAACCATTGGTCAAGAAAGGCCTTCCCCACCTAAATGTTTTTGTTTCATTTTACTCTGTTTTGGTATTTAGTATAAACAACCAAACTACTTATTCTTCCCAATCCCCATTGATTTATGATGCATCCTTGGTCCCATATTGCTTTTTATAAACACATTCAGGTTTACCTCTACGCTTCCTTTTACAGCTTTTCTGAGTTGTATTTCACATATCATAAAATTCACTCTTGAAAGTGTATAGTGTACTTTTCTACACTTGTGAATAGTTACAAGGCTGTGCATATTGAGTTACTTATATCTGATTTTAGTCACTTATATCTTTTGTCCTTGGTGAGACTACCTGAAGCTTTGTCCCTTCTGATTCTTTACAAAGAATCAACTACCGGTTTCACTGTTTTTTTTCCCTCCTATTGGTGTGTTCTTTCCTTTACTTCATTATTTCTGCTCCAACATTTATTACTTTCTTCCTTTTCCTTATTTCAGATTTAGATGTTCTGTGAGGGGGCTGGTCCTGCCCCAGCCTGGTTTGGAAACTTTCAAGTATCAGGCCACCTCCAGGTCTTTGACACCCCCCCCCCCCGCCCCCAACAGGAAAGATTTCAAGGACAAATTGGAGTGAGAATAAAGCAAGTTTTATTCAAATAGAAAAAGAGAGGCCACAGTGAGGGCACAGCTGTGAAAGCAGCGAAAAGGACGCATCCAGAGGAGCGTGAGCCAACTGGTGAGTTCGCGCATGCAGTCTGATAGTTCTTGGGCTTTCATGTTTCCAAGATTGTCTCCAAGCTTTGTGGCACCAAATTCTGACTCTGCTGTCTGGTTGGGAGGCGGTTATGTTCCTAATATGGTAGCTTCCAGTAGTGTTATGGTGTTTGTCCCACTCCGTCTCCCTTCTACTTGTGGTGTCAGTTTTCATTATAATGATAGTACAATGAGCTTTGGTTGGTCTCTGGTCAATATTTCCTCCATCCTGGGATGATTCTAGCCAGTCCTTGTTCACTCTACAATCAAAACAGGGGTCTCCTGCCATAAATTGTTTTCTCTTTTATCATGCTCAGAGGTTGGGGCTTTGCTGAGAAGATGTGGGCTCTTACTTCATTCCATTTGTCTGGACTTTTTTTCCTAACATCTTTCTGTCCTGCCTCAGTATTTTTTTTCTAGTTTTTTAAGGTGGATAGTTAGGTTATTGATTTGAGGTATATTTTAATACATAATTCATAGGCATTTACAGTTATAAATTTCCCTCTAGCAACATCCCATAAGTTTTAGTATGTTGTGCTTTCATTTTCTATGATCTCAACGTCTTTTCTAATTACCTTGACCCATAGAGTAAAGATGTCTAATGTTATGTTCGTGAGCTGACTTTTGGAAAAACCCCCAGGTAATCAAAGGATGGAGCTGGCTGTCTGCGGAACCCACCAGGTGACCAGAGGGTAGAACCTCTGAGGAGGGGAAAGGGGCTGAATACTGAGCCCAATTACCAATCGTCAGTGCTTTAATCAATCCTATTTAATGGAGCCTCCATAAAAACCCAAAAAGATGGTGTTTGGAGAGTTTCTGAGCTGCTGTGTGGAGGTGCTGGGAGAGTGGAGCTCTTGGAGAGGACATAGAAACTTTGAGCCCTTTCCCCACACCTTAACCTATGCATGGCTTCCATCTGGGTGCTCCTGAGTTATATCCTTTTACAATAAACCAGTAACCGAATAAGTAAAATGTTTCTCTGAGTTCTGAGAGCCACTCTAGCAAATTGCCTGAACTCAAGGAGGGGGGATCGTTGGAACCTACAATCTATAGGCAGTCAGTCAGGAACACGGATGACATCTGACTGGAGTTTGAAGGGAGTTGGGATTGGGGGTAGTATTCTGGGACTGAGCCCTCACCCTATCTCCAGGTACATAGTGTCTGAATTCAATGGAACTGTAGGATACCCAGCTAGTGTTGGAATTTGCTTGGTGTAAATTGGGAGCAGAATCACATTCTTTAACTATAATTTTAAATGTATTCTCTTAGTGGCTGTTCTTGGGATTACAATTAGCATCTTAACTTTAAAAATATACCTTGGACTCATACTAACTTAATTTCAGTAGTGGGTAGTCAGTAGTTGCTCCAATGCCATACTTATGTTCCCTCCACACTATTTAGCGCTATTATTGTCATACGAATTGTATCTTTACATATTGTAAGTCCATTAACAGTTTTATAATTATTATTTTAGGCAGTTCTATTTTAAAACAGAATTAAAAACAAATGTTAAGTTTATACTTTTTCAAAACCTATGTGGTTACTATTAAGGTCGCCAAAGGAAGAACGTAGGAGGCCAAAAGGAGTAAAGAATTATGAATTTATTAGGTCATCTGGAAAACCAGATAGGGTGAGCCCCAAAATGGCGCCAGCACGCAGGGACAGGGAGTCAGAGATTTTAAAGGACTCTAGGCAGGCTTTTCCTGGAAAGAGAATTCTCTGGGCAGGTCCTGACGGAGAAGATAATGGTCTTAACAAGTGGACTGTGGTCTTAGCAAGTGCTAAGCAAAAGGGAATGTCTGTTGTGAAGAGCTCTAAAGCAACAGTTGCCACCTGGTGGTCCGCGGACCACTGGTGGTCCATGAGGTCCAAAAGGTTGGCGACCGCTGGTCTAAAGGCCAGTTCCCAGGGCAAGGAGTGTCCATTCAATCATTCGATCAGACTTAACAGTTACTTTTACCAGTGCTCTTTACTTCTTCACGTGGCTTCGAGTTAGTTCCCAGTGTACTTCCATTAAAGCTTGAATGGTTCCCTTTAATATTTCTTGTAGGGCAGGTCTGCTAGTGATTAATTCTCTTGTTTTTGTTTATCTTTTAATGTCTTGACTTCTTTGTCTTTGAAGGAGGGTTTAGCCATAGAATTTTTGGTTGAAAGTCTTTTCTTTCAGCACTGGGAAGGTATCAGCCCACTGACTTCTGGCCTCCATGTTTCTGATGAGAATTCAAGTACATTTTATTGTGGTTCAGTAATTTCTCTTAATAACAATTTTCAGTTTGTTGTGCAGCTTTGTTTAAATGTTAGGATTCTAAAAGTCTTTGGTTTTAGTTCATATTTTTATTGTTTTAGAGGGAAAGTGAGTTCACTAAAGTCCTTTCCCTGTCATTTTGGAAGTTGATCTCTTCATAGTTTTAATTATTTTAGATAACATGTTTTAATATCTTGTAAGGAATTTACCTTTAATAATTATTTCCCTATAAATTTGTAACTATTCACACCCATTTGGGTAATTTTTCAGGTGAATGCTAGAATCACTGGCTCAAGCTCCAATGATAATTCCAGTGGTCATTTAAGAGCCTACTTTTAAAATAAGTCACCTTCTTGGAATATTTAGGCTTCCCATCCTCTCCTACTTTAATGCTCAGGAAACGTGATGAATTTTTTAATGTGGATTTCACTGTAGTTTTCCTAGGCATTTAGATTTTGTTGTTGTGAATGTGAACTGTGATTAATATGCCATGTTATTTTTTTTAATATAAAGCAAACATTTCCTGGGGGGAATAAAAACAACTCATTTGTGTACCTAATGTTAATGAAGTTAGAAGGGCTCTTTCAGCAACTGAAAGGTTTTTCTGTTTGTTTGTTTTCTTTGAAGCAAAATAGTATCTCCAACTTAAATCTTAAGCAGAACCTCATACATCCTATATAGTAAAAGCCTAATATGCTAAGTGTCTGACTGTTAGGTCAGCTGTTCAAGCAGTCACTATGACACGCACTGACCACCCAGGGGCAGACACTCGGACCAGGAGGTTAGCTTGCCGCTGGGTTCCAGCTGATCGGGACTGGGCGAGACTGAACGGACACACCCTGGAGCCCTCCCGTGGTCCCTCCCTGGCTGGCCCACCTCCCACTGTCCCTCCCCAGCTTCTAAAATATTTCTTCTAATTAATTTCCTTTCAATATGCACAAATCCATGCACCAGACCTCTAGTAAAAAAATAAAAGGGTAGCTGCCTGATTGAAAAAGATGAGGGCCCTAGCTGGTTTTTCTCAGTGGTTAGAGCATCAGCCCATGGACTGAAGGGTGCAGGTTCGATTCCACTCAATGGTATGTACCTGGGTTGCAGGTTTTATCCCCGGACCTGGTTGGGGTGCTTTAGGGAGGAAACCAATAGATGTTTTTCTCTCATATCAGATGTTTCTCTCTTTCTCTTTCCCACCTTCCTCTCTCCCTTTCACTTTCTATAAATATCAATGGGAAAAAAATATCCTCGAGTGATAATTAACCAAAAAAATTTTTCAAAGAAATGGAGGATGAGGATTGGTCCAAATCCTGTAGGCTCTGCCTCCTGCCTTCTCCTCATTGCAGTCCCTGAGGTATTTTCTAACAACTGGCTGCTCGGTTACCTATCACAAATAGGAGCTCACCTGTGGGTTCCTTAGTATAACCTCTTGTTTATTTGTTTTGTTTCTTAACATTTCATTCTACTTCAAGGTGTTTTTCCATTTCTATTCGTGACCACTAGCATACCTGATTTCAATGAGATCCTGCCTCCCTGAGCTGGGCCACCCCCAGTTCGTCTCTCGTAAGTCAGCAGAACAGGAAACTGAACATAGGCTTGAAGACGTGGTCAGTTCAAGAGAGAACATGTGATTTCGGTGATACTTTGTCATTATTCCATCCTTTGTTGCAAAAGAGAGAAGTGTTTTGACTCTATGACTTAGAAAATATGGCCAATTTGCAACTAAATAAGTAGGTGGATTATATTATGTGTGAATTTTACTCCAGTATAGAAATATTAATGAAATACTGATAGATGAGAAAGTATTTCTGATAAACTAGAAGCATCTTTAAAACAAACACTCAAAAGAAAATCTGTGTTCTAAATGTCTACAAAAGATTTTTTATTAATAAAATGTTTAGGATAAAGAAATTTAAAAAAATAACTATAATACTTTAAAAAGCTATTGAGTATTTCATGTTTACAATGAGAAAAGGCTTGAACCTTAAAGAACAGACTGAGTAAAGTACCTAGGGCAACAAGAGTGAAAGAAGATGATCAGACCTGCTATATGTGTACTCATATGAGGCTTAAACACTGACTTTTTAAACAAAAAGCAAATTGTACTCATTGTTTCAAAGTTTGGGAGACTAACTATGCAATGACATAGATGGCAATTCCTCTTATAGAAAAGAGCTTCCACTCAAATCCAGCCCATATATTACCGTCTATGGAAATTTGGGAATGGAATGATATCTAGTCCAGTTTTAAAACCAATTCAGCTTCAAAGGGTTGGTGCTAAACAAAAATTTGAAGTAATATATGCAGTATTTTAAATAACTGAGAATTATGACAACTGAAGTTGCTTTCAGATATAAGAAGGGAGTGGATACACTTGCTTCAGGGCCGCACAGTCCAAAAGGGCTATGGCCGCAGGGAAAGAGGAAAATACTCATTCCATATGACATGAACAGCATTCTAAGAGGGGTGCTACTAATTAACTCAAACTGTCAGTTAAATCCTAATAATGAGTATGTATACTCCACCCCCGCCCCTGTGAATTTCTTGTCAGAAGGAAAATCAGAAAATGGACTCAGTTCTGGAAAGAAATGGTGAGGCTATGAAACTCCAAGAGTGTTGCTATTTCCTCAGTCCCAGGACATGACTTGCATCCTCAGGTTCTTCCTTACAGTCTCCTGGGTATGAAATATAATTTGCATAATTTGTCCTTGAAAAGATCACAGTGGAGTCTGAGAATCCTCTGGGGCCATCAGTTTTTGTCCTTCAGTATCCTAAATGCAGACAATCTCAACATCCAGAAATATCCTTTGATTTGTTCTTCCTCTGAAATCTTGTGTCCTTGGGATCAAAGCCTCTTTCATTGGCACCAAATAAAGCCCAGTGAGGAGTTTTGGCCATATAATCCTCTGCGCTGAAAGTCTTTGATCCACCACTGTCTTCATATTCCTGGATCAGCTCCTGGAAGCGGTTATAATCAATCCATGTCCACCATTCTCTATCAATCTTAAACTAGAAAGGAAAAACGTAAACAGGTCAGAAGTAAAAACATCCATTAAAAAAAATCAAATAAATACCAAAAAAGTTAAAAATGAGCCTGATCTTTCATCCCTATCATGATAAAGATTTTTTTTTCATGGTTACATATCAAAGCAAAATAGTCAAAGGAGAATTTCTGTTACCTTAGGACTCCAGCTAGACTGAAAAACCAAATTGCTGAATAAAGAATAGTCTGGAACTGAAAGTCAAGTTTATCTTGAGCAACATCAATGAAAGAAGAATAACTAAGTTTTTGGCATTATCAGGTGTGAATGGTCAAGCTAATTCTAATTTTTCTTGTCACTATTTTTTCTTTTATTAAAATTCACTTTCAATTAGTTTACATTCAATATTATTTTGTATTAGTTTCAGATGCACAAGCATATACTTTGCAAAGTGATCCCCCGATAGTTCAAGTACCCACCTGGCACCATACATAGTTATTACAATATTACTGACCATATTCCCTATAGTTTACCTCCCCATAACTATTTTCTAATTACCGATTTGTACTTATAATTCCCTTCACCTTTTTCATCCATCCCAAATTCCCTTGCCTCTGGCTATCATCAGTCTGTTCTCTGTATCTATGAATCTGTTTCTGTTTTATTTGTTAATTTACTTTGTTTTTTAGATTCATATGTAACTGAAATCATATGGTATTTATCTTTTCCTGTCTGACATATTTCACTTAGCATAATACCCTCTAAGCTATTACAAATAATAAAATTTCATTTTTATGGCCACGTAATATTCCATTGTATATATGTACTATTACATTTATATCTACTCTTCTATTGATGGGCACTTAGGGTGCTTCCGTATCTTGGCTATTGTAAATAATATATAAAAGGCTAAGTGACTGTCCGTACATCCGTCCAACTGTCCGACTGACTGGTACATATGACACGAACTGGTAATTTAAAAATAAATGTTGACTCGCACGATACATACAAAGTTCTCACTGGTGCCAATTGCACACATGTGTTTCAATCTGTCACTGTCGACTATGAATTTGGTTGTTTTTGGTGACATTTCTATTATAGAGAAATTTCTTCTAATTAATTTCCTTTCCAAATCCATGCACCGGGCTGCTCGTTGTAAATGCTGCAATTAACTTAGGGGTGCATATAGCCTTTTGAATGAGAGTTTGGGGTTTCTTTGGATGTACATCAGAAGTGGAATTCCTGAGTCATAAGGCAGTTCCATTTTTTGCTGTTTGTTGATTTACTGATGATAGCCATTCTAACAGATATTTCGGTATGGCTTTAATATGCATTTTCCTGATGATCATTGATGTTGAGCATCTTTTCATGTCTATTGGCCATAGGTATATTTTTTATGCAATTGTGATGGGATCGTTTTCTTAGTTTCTTTTTCTGATAGTTGGTGTATCAAAATGCAATCTCAATTTCTGAATATTTATTTTGTACCCTGTGACTTTAGTGAATTTATCAGTTCTAGTAGTTTTTTGGTGGAATCTTTAGGGTTATCTTGTCACCTGCAAATGACATTTTTACTTCTTCCTTTCCAATCAAAATGCCGTTTTCTTTTTCCTTCTTTAATTGCTGTGGCCAGAACTTCCAGTACTACATTGAATAAAAATGGTGAAAATGGACATCCTTGTCTTGTTTCTGATCTTAAGAAAAACACTTTTAGTTTTCCCCCATTTTGTATGATGTTAGCAGTGGGTTTGTCATATATGGCCTTACTATGTTGAAGTATGTTCCCTCTATTTCTAATTTGCTGAGGGTTTTTATCATAAATTGGTGCTGGATTCTGTTATTACTTATATGATCATATGATTTGTGCCCTTCGTTTCATTTACGTGGTGTATCATATGAAATGATTTTCAGATATTGAAACTTGCATCCTCTGAAAAATCATCATAGTGTATGATTTTTAAAATATATTACTGAATTCAGTTTGGAATCAGGATAATGCTGGCCTTGTACAATGAGCTTGGGAATCTTTCCTCCTCTCAAAGTATTTGGAAAAGTTTGAGGCTAGGTATTAGTTCTTCTTTGAATGTTTGGTAAAACTCACCTATGAAGTCATCCAGTTCATGACTTGTGCTTTTAATATTGGAAGTTTTTTTATTACTGCTTCAATTTCATTGGTTGTAATCAGTCTGCTCAGAATTTGTTTCTTCTTGTTTTAATCTTGGAAGATTATATGTTTCTAGAAATTTAACCATTCCTTCCAGATTATTCAATTGATCATACTATTTTTTTTATACTCCTTTGTGTTTCTGTGGTGTCAATTGTCACTTCTCATTCATTTCTGATTTTATTTATTTGGGTCCTCTCTTTTTTTCTTGATGTGTCTGGTTAAAGGTTCATCCATTTTATTTATCTTTTTAAAGAAGCAGCTCTTGATTTCCTTGATCTTTTTGTATTGTATTTTAAACTCTATTTTATTTCCAGTCTAAACTTTATTTCCTTTCTTCTATTGACTTTGGGCTTACTCTGTTGTTCTTTTACTAGTTCCTTTAGGTTTAAGGTTAGATTGAGATTTTTCTTGTTTCTTTTTTTTAAAATATATTTTTATTGATGTCAGAGAGGAAGGGAGAGGAAGGGAGAGGGAAAGAGAGATAGAAACATCAATGATGAGTGAGAATCATTGATCGGCTGCCTCCTGCACACCCCCTACCGGGGATCAAGCCCGCAACCCCAGCATGTGCCCTTGGCTGGAATTGAACCTAGGACCTTTCAGTCTACAGGCTGACACCCTATCCACTAAGCCACACCAGCCAGGGATTTTTCTTGTTTCTTAAGGTATGTCGGTATTTCTATAAATTTCCCTCTTAGGACTGTTTTGCTGTGTCCCATAGATTTTGGTTCTTTTGTTTCATTTTCATTTGTCTCAAGGTATCTCTTTTGACATCTTCTTTGAGCTCCCTGTTAACCCATTTAATGTTTAGTAGCAGTTCATTTAGCCTCCATGTGTTTGTATGTTTCTCTGTGGTTTTTCTTCTTATAACTGATTTCTAGTTTCATACCATTGTAGTTGAAGATGCTTGATATGATTTCAATCTTCTTAAATTTATTGAGACATTTTTTGTGTCTTCATATGTGGTCTATCTTGAAAAATGTTCTATGTGCATTTGAAAGGAATGTATATTCTGCTGCTCCAGGTGAAATGCTCTGAAAATATAAATTAAATCCATCTGCTCTAATGTGTCATTTAAAGCTGATGTTTCTTGATAATTTTCATTCTGGAAGATTTATCCATTGATGTTAATGGTTTGTTAAATCCACTACTATGACTGTATTACTGCTGATCTCTCCTTTTTGTCCATCAAGACTTGATTTATATATTTAGGTACTCCTATGTTGAGTGCATAAATGTTTACATCCTCTTGTTGAATTAACTGCTTTATCATTATGTAATGTCCTGTGTCTCTTATAGCCTTTGTTTTAAAGCTATTTTTTCTTATATAAGTAGTGCTACCCCAGTGTTTGTTTTTTCTTCATTTGCATGAAATATCTTTTTCTGTCCCTTTACTTTTAGGTTTGTATATCTTTTGATCTAAAGAGAGTTTCTTGTACACAACACATACATGGGCATTTGTTTTCTTATCCATTCAGCTACCCTATGTCTTTTAATTGGAGCATTTAACTCACTCACATTTAAAGTTATTGATAGGTACATATTCATTGCCATTTTATTATTAATACTTATGTCCTCTTTTCTTCTTCTTAAAGAAGTACCTTTAACATTTCTAGTTATACTGGTTTAGGGTGATGAACTCCTTTAGCTTTTCCTTGTCTGGGAAGCTCTTTATTTCTCCTTCAATTTCATATGACAGCCTTGCTGGGTACAATAGTCTTGGCTGTAGGTCCTTGCTTGTAATCACTTTGAATATTTCATGCCAGTGAATATTTCTGGCATGAAAAGTTTCTGTTGAATAATCATCTGACAGTCTTTTGGGAGCTCCCTTGTACTGTAACTCTCTCTTGTTGCTTTTAAGATTCTCTCTTTGTCTTTAAATTTTGCATTTTAATTGTGATATGTCCTGGTGTGGGCCTCTTTGGGTTTATGTTGTTTCAAACTCTCTCCACTTCCTGGATTGTGTGTTGATGTCTTTTGTTGAGTGAGGGAAGTTTTCAGTCATTATTCAAGTATTTCTTCTTATCCCTTGCTCTCTCTCTTCCTCTTCTGGTATTCCCATGATGCAATTGTTATTACACTTGATATTGTCCCAGCGTCCCCTTACACTGTTCTCATTCAACAATTTTTCTTTTTGCTGATCTGGTTAGGTGTTTTCTGTTACCTGTCTTCCAAATCCCTGATTCAGTCATCTGCTTCATTTAATGTGCTGTTTGACTCCTTCCAGAGTAATCACCATTTTAGTTACTATGTTTTTCATTTCTGACTAGCTCTTTTTTATGGTTTCTATGTCCTTTACTATGCTTACTATCTCTTTGTTAAAGGTCTCACTGAATTCATTTAGTATTCCCCGCATGCCTTGAGCATCTTTATAACTACTGTTTTGAACTCTGTATCTAGTAGATTGCTTGCTTCCATTTAATTTAGTTCTTTTTATGGAGATTTCTCCTATTGTTTCATTTTGGGCATGCTTCTTTGTCTCCCTATTTGGGCTGCCTCTCTGTGTTTGTTTCTATGTATTAGGTAGATGCGCTGTATCTCCCAATCTTGGTAGAATGGCCTTATGTAGTAAGTGTGCTGTGGAGCTCAGTGATATATAGTCTGCCTGATCACCCAAGCTAGGTGCTCCTGGAGTGTCCATTGTGTGGGCTATGTGAGCCTTGCTTGTGTAGTTGATCTTCATTACTGTTTGCCCATCTGTGGGTGGGGTTGCCCCTCAGCCTGGCTGACTGTGAAAACTGGTCCCAATCAGAGTATATGAGCTGCTGAGTAGGGGCTGACCCCACAAAGTGGGATTCACCCTAGCAGTGTCTGGTGTCTGCCAAGACTTCCCTTTGGGAGTGCTGCTTATGGAGCTAATTGGATAATGCTTTGCTGTGGTCTGAAGTCAGCCAATGGTGTGTTGATTCTGGGGCCTCTCAGGAGGGACTATGGTGCAGGTCAATGTCAGACACTGCCTTTGACCAGCCTTGGGCTGTTAGGATCTACAAATTGATCTGTTGAAGGCAGCTGCCTGTCCTCGACCTGAGTGCATGTGGGAGGGGGCAAGCTGAGTATCAAGGCCAGCTGCTTCCAGTACCAGGCCTGGGACAGGTCATTAAAAGGCCCAAGGCACCCCAAGATCAGCTACTGCCTGCCAGCTGTCTGTTAGGCTCAACCACAGAAAGAACATCAGGTAGTACATGAGATTCATCAGGCAAGTTCTCATGGAGTCAGCACATAGGGACCAGTGGTGTTTATTAGGTTAATACAGATTCAAATTGGGTGCCAGTGCTGGGCCTGAGACACTCAGCAAAAGTCTCAGGGTAGCTCTGGCCAGGTGGTTCAGTTGAATGGAGCATGATCCCATACACCAAAAGGATGCTGGTTAAATAACCAGTCAGGGCACATATCTAGGCTGTGTGTTTGATCTCTGGTGAGAGCAACTAATCAATGTTTCTCTCTCAGCGCCCTCTCTCCCTCCCTCTCCCTCTCCCTCTCCCTCTCCCCCAACCCCCAAAATCAATAGAAACATATCCTTGGGTGAAGATTAAAAAGAAAGTCTCAGGGTACACGAAGGCCAGCCACCCACCTGGGGCCTGCAGACCTTTGCAGTGATGTAGGATCCCAGAGACTCTTCAGTATAAAGCTAGCAGATTCATCAAGCTAAAACAGATTAAGATTTGGCAGTGAGGGAGCGCTCTGCACAGGAAGGGCGGCACCTGTTGGTAGTGCAGGAAGACAGTCCTCGCCTTAAAGCTATGCAACTCAGCCTCTCCCTGTGTATCTCTAGCACCTCCAGAGCCCACCTAGAATGCTCCAAAATTTTTTTAAGAATGACTGCAAAGCAGGCCCAGGCTGGCTATCTCTGGCACATTCCACAACCTGGGGGTTTGGCAGAGCGGGCCTCAGGGAGTCATGAGTATGGGAGCTAGTAGAGCTTTCTAGATTAATATCATATGAGAGGACTTCTCCACCCAGGAACAATAGTGTCCACAGGCAGTAGGAGAGAGGAACTCAACTCAGGGACATTTGCGGCTATCCCGCCAGTCCTCTCCCTGAAGCCACACAACTCAGTCTCTTCCTATATGACTTCAGCATCATCTGAGCTACTGTCCCTCCAGCAGAACCCAGGGTTAGTGCCTGCAAGCAAGATTTTGTGTGTTTCCCCTTTAAGAGCCATGTGGGTTTCCAGCAGTCCCCCAACTCACCCAGGTGGACATAATCCCCACTGATTTTTACAGCCAGATGTTAGAGTCCCTCTTCTCAGCACTGGTCCACCAGGCTACAGAGCCCTACGTAGGGTTGAGACCTCTTGCTCCTCAGCTGGGAACCTTGGCAACTGAGACCTCTCTCCAGATTCTCAACCACAACATGTGGGTATACCACCAACCCTCTTACTAGTCTCAAAGTGGCTTCTTCTGTAAATGCTTAGTTATAACACTTATGTTCAGCTAGTCTTCAGATGGTCATCCAGGATGACAGTTCTATGATTTGGTTGTAATTCTGATGTGGTCATGAGAGGAGGTGAGTGTGACTTCCACCTACAATGCCATCTTGGATACCTTCTTCTGTTGTCACGTTTTATCTGATACTAGAGGCCTGGTGCACAAAATTCATGCACTGGGGGGTTGGGGTCCCTCACCCCAGCCTATGTCCTCTCAGGGGATGTCCAACTGTTGGCTTGTGGCTGGATGGCCTTCTGCTGTTGCAGAGCCTGCAGCTTGAGCTTTAGAAGCTATTGTATATGCACAGGCTGAGCCACCACGGTCTGTCTTGCAAACACCGTCAAGTGGGTAAGTCAAGCGCAGAGGCAGGCTCATTTTCCATTTGTCTTTTGTTCAGTTGATGCATCACCCATTTTTCTTCCTTTAAAATCTTTCCCATTGCTTGTAAACAATTGGAAATTGTTTGCTGAGCAACGTTTAATCTTTCTGCAAGTTATTTTTGAGTTTGACAGGCATCTTCCTCCAGTAATGCTTGTAATTGTTGGTCTTTTTCAGTTGACCTGGATGTTCTTTGTCTTTCACATTGAAATCATCATTTTTAAAGCATTTAAACCAGTGTTCACAAGTATCTTGAGATGGAGCATGTTCACCATAAGCTTCCCAAAGTATTCAGCAGCACTTTATTTTGAAGAAAAGTAATGAATTAGAACGCTTCTGCTCTTTTTTTGGCACGAAATTCGACATTTTTAAGTGTAAAAATATCTATGATATTAGCACCTCCAGAAAATTTGACATATGAAGTTTTGAAGCTTATTGTCAATACAACAAAAGAGCAAACATATCAAATGGCATATATATCAACATATGTGTAACTCCATCTACTGAAAAAAATCCACATTATTAACCAGTATACCTAGTACCATTGCACCAAAAATATTAAGATACCTAGGAATAAACTTGACTAAGGAGATAAAAGACCTGTACTTGGAAAACTACAGGACACTGAAAAAAGAGATAGAGAGAGACATAAACAAATATAAAACATAAAACTATACCGTGTTAATGGATTGGTAGAATCAACGTCATTAAAATGTGCATACTACCCAAAGCAATCTATAGATTTAATACAATCCCCATTAAAATACCAATGGCATATATCAAAGACCTAGAACAAACTTTCAAAAAATTCATATGCAATAAAAAAAGATCCCAACTAGCCACAGCAATCTTGAGAAAGAACAAAGTTGGAGGGATCACAATACCAGATATCAAGCTATATTACAAAGCCACTGTTCTCAAAACTACCTGGTACTGGCACAAGAACAGATATATAGATCAATGGAATAGAACAGAGAATCCAGAAATCAACCCAAGCCATTTTGCACAATTAAATTTGACAAAGGAGGCAAGAGCATACAATGGAGTCAAGATAGTCTCTTCAATAAATGGTGCTGGGAAAATTGGACAGATACATGCAAAAAAAAATGAAACTAGACCACCAACTTAACCATTTACAGAAACAAACTCAAAATGGATAAAGGACTTAAACATAAGATGGGAAACCATAAAAATCTTAAAAGAATACATAGGCAGCAAAATACCAGACATATATCGTAGCAATATCTTTACCAAACGGCTCCTAAGGCATTGGAAACTAAGGAGAATATAAACAAATGGGACCACATCAAAAATAAAAAGCTTCTGCACAGCAAAAAAAAACCATCAACAAAACAACAAGAAAGCCCACTGCATGGGACAACATATTTGCCAATGTTATATCTGATAAGGGCATAGTCTCTAAAATCTATAGGGAACTCAAACATCTTAACAAAAAGAAGATAAACAGTCCAAAAATTGGGCAAAGGTTTAAAGATACACTTTTTTTGTAAGAGGACATACAGAAGGCCAAGAGACATATGAAAACATGCTCAGTCACTAATCATCCAAGAGATGCCAATCAAAATGACAATGAGGTACCATCTCACACCTGTAAGAATGGCTATCATCAACAAATCAACAAGTGCTGGCGAGGATGCAGAGAAAAAGAAACCCTTTTGCACTGCTGGTGGGAATGCAGACTGGTGCAGCCACTGTGGAAAACATTATTGAGTTTCCTCAAAATATTAAAAATGGGACTCCTATTTGACCCAGTAATCCCACTTCCAGGAATATATCCCAAGAAATCAGAAACACCAATCAGAAAGGACATATGCACCCCTAGGTTCGTAGCAGCACAATTTACAATAGCTAAAATTTGCAAACAGTCTAAATGCCCATTAGCATTTGTGAATTAAGAAACTGTGGTACATCTTCTCTAGGTCTTTGTTGCTGGCATTTGTTGGGATTAGTGGCTGTTCTATTTGAGTTTTCTCCCCATAGTTTCTTCCCCTCTTCTACTTCATTCTCTTCTTATCGCTCTTACTTGTTTTTCTTTTCTTTCCTTTTCCCAACTTTGTTTTGGCACTTCCTTTTCCATTCTTTTTTTCTTCTTCTTTCTTTTTTATCTCCTAATTCTCTTTTCAATGGTGGTCACCTTTATTGGGGTTATAAGTATTGTAAATACATTTGTGTTCAGTTCCTTGTGCATTGTGCCTTGCTGTGTTGTATTTTGTGCCTTTAAACCAACACAGGAGAAAAAAAACTATATAACCAGATACCCAGAGAAGAGAGATCATGGGGAGACAAAGAAACAGCCCGCATATGAAAGAAAAACAGGCATCACCAGAAAGGGAAGTAAATGAAATGGAGGCAAGCAACTTGTCAGAGAAGGAATTCAGAGAAATGGTCATAAGGTGGATGAAAAGAATGGAAGACAAATTCAACAATATGTGTTAGAGCCAAGAGGAAATGAAGAAGAACCAAGAAGAAATGAAAAATGACATCAGTGCTATAAAGAACTTAATAGAAAGCATCAATAGTAGATTAGAAGAAGCAGAGGACCACATCAGTGAGCTAGAAGACAAGGTAGAAAAAAATACCCAAGCAGAGCAGTGCCTAGAAAAAATAATTAAAAAGCAGGAGGAGAGCTTAAGAGAACTTTGGGACAACACAAAATGAAACAACATACGCATAATAGGGGTGCCAGAAGGAAAGGAAACTAAGCAAGGAATAGAAAACTTGTTTGAAGAAATAATGACAGAAAACTTCCCTGATATAGGGAAGAAAAACTCCATAGAAATCCAAGCTCACAAACTCCCAAACAAAATGAATCCCAAAAGACCAACGCCAAGGTACATTATAAATTGGCAAACACCAATGACAAAGAAAGAATCTTAAAAGCAGCCAGAGAGAGACAGAGTTACCTACAAAGCATCCCCCATCAGACTAGCGACTGATTTCTCAACAGAAACACATCAGGCAAGAAGGGAATGGAATAAAATATACAAAGTCATGCAAAGGAAGTGTCTGAATCCAAGAATACTATACCCAGCAAGGCTATCAATCAAAATTGAGGGTGAAATCAGGAGCTTACAGACAAAAAAGGACTAAGGGAGTTTGTTACTACCAAACCAGCAATGCAAGAAATGTTAAAGGGCCTACTGTAAAAAGAAAAAAATAGGAAACGAAGAATGAACACAGGGGTAAAGAATAAAAACGGCAACAAACAAGTATTTATCAATAATAACTTTAAATGTAAATGGATTAAATGCCCCAATCAAAAGACATAGGGTAACTGAGTGGATAAGAAAACATGACCCATATATCTGCTGTTTACAGGAAACCCACTTCAGAAAAAAAGACGCACACAGACTGATGGTGAGGGCATGGAAAAAGGTTTTACAGGCAAATGGAAATGAAAAAAAGGCTGGGGTAGCAATACTTATATCTGACAAATTAGATCTCAAAGTGAAGGACATAAAAAGAGATAAGGAAGGCCACTTCATAATACTAAAGAGAGCAATTCAACAAGAAGAAATAACTCTGGTAAACATATTCCCACCCAATATAAGAGCACCCAAATACATAAAAAAAACTTCTGGAAGATATGAAGGGAGAGACTGACAGCAATATAATCATAGTGGAGGACTTTAATACCCCACTATCACCATTGGACAAATCCTCTAAACAAAAAATCAGCAAAGAAACATCAATCTTAAATGACTCACTAGATCAGATGGGCTTAATTAACATCTGCAGAACACTTCACCCCAAAGCCACAGAATATACATTCTTTTCAAGTGCACATGGGTCATTCTCAAAGATAGACCATATTTTGGGGCACAGGCAAAGTCTCTTCAAATTCAAGAAGATAGAAATCATATCAAGCATCTTCTCAGATCACAATGGCATAAAACTGGAAATCAACTACAATAAAAACAATCCAAAAAATCAAACACATGAAGACTAAATAGCATGCTTTAAACAATGACTGGGTTACCACAGAGATCAAAGAAGAAATAAAAAACATCATGGCAACAAATGACAATGAAAACACAACAATCCAAAATCTATGGGACACAGTGAAAGCAGTCTTGAGAGAGAAGTTCATAGCTCTACAAGCCTATTGCAGAAAACAAGAAACAATCATAATAAATTACCTAATCCTACAACTCAAAGATTTGGAAAGAGAGCAACAAGAAAAGCCCAGTGTAAGCAGAAGGAAGGAAATAATAAAGATCAGAGCAGAGATAAATAACATAGAGACCAAAAAACAACAATACAAAATATCAATAAAACCAAGAGCTGGTTCTTGGAAAGGATAAACAAAATTGATGAACTTCTAGCCAGGCTCACCAAGAAGAAAAGAAAGAACCCTAATAAACAAAATCAGAAATGAAAGAGGAGAAATAACAACAGACCTCACAGAAATACAAAGAATTGTTAAAGAATACTATGAACAACTCTATTCCAACAAACTGGACAACCTGGAGGAAATGGACATATTCCTAGAAAAATACAAAATTCCAAAACTCAATCAGGAAGAATCTAAAAATATCAATAGGCCAACCACTATGGAAGAAATTGAAGCAGTAATAAAAAAGCTCCCAGCAAACAAAAAAAAAAACTGTGGTACATCTACACAATGGAATACTACGATGGTGTAAAAAAAGAACTATTACCATTCGCAATATCATGGATGCTAAGCAAAATAAGCCAGTCATAAAAATAAATATCACATGATTTCACTCATTAGAATATAATGAACAACATAAACTGATGAACAAAAATAGAGCTAGGGACAGAGAAGCATCGAGCAGACAGTCAAACTTCAGAGGGAAGGTGGGGGTGGGGAAGAGATCAACCAAAGGACTTGTATGCATGCATATAAGCATAACCAATGGGTACAGACACTAGGGGGGTGAGGGCATGTGTTTGGTGGCTAGGGAGAGGTCAATGGGGGAAAAGGGAGACATATGTAATGCCATTGTAATGCTTAAACAATAAAGAATTTAAAAAGAATGTCAATTCAATAAAGGGAAATAATCCAATTTGTACTCTCTTAGAAAATTGCTTCTTAAGAGTAATTATAGAATAATGACCAGAAGTTAAGAAAATAGAATGTACATTAAGAAAAACTACTAATTGAACTATGGAGGCTTTTAATTCACAGCATTTATCTGACACTCATTCATGTAAATGTGTAATATGTTGACCCTTGATTTATAAATGGACAAATCTGTTACGCCACTGTCTTTTTAAAAAGAACCTGATTATAAACCAAGTTGACAACTAACAATTTCATATCCTAGTTGAGAAAAATATTAAAAGTGTATAGGTTCCTGGATAAAGAATATTACAATATGCTGAGTTTAACTGACATCTGATTTTTAAGTATTTTTTATTATAGCTGGCACAAAATGTTATATTAGTTTCAGGTATATAACATAGTGATTCAACATTTATATACCTGATGTGATCACCACGGTAAGTCTAGTAACCATCTGTTACCGTGCAAACTTATTGCAATATTATTGACTATATTCCCTGTGCTGTAATGACATGTGATTTTTTTTACCAAAAAGCTAAGAGCTTTAGGAGGGAAAATGCCAAACTAATGAAAGACTTTATTGATGAATCATGAGAAGATTTTTTCTAATAAGATCATTTTTTAAAATGGTGCCCCAAGGACTCTTTCAACTCTAAAATTCAAGGTATAAAATCCATATTTCCCGTCATTTTCCCTGCCAAGACCGACTGCTCTTGAATGTTCTATAGTGCTATGAAAGCAATCACTATCATCTCCGGGTGCTGAACCTCAAAACTAGAGCCCTCCCTTCCCTGACCTCTCACATCCAAAATATGACAAGCCCCCATCAATTCTTCCTTAGCAGCATTTCTAGCACCATGCCCTGACTCAGTCCTGTCACAGGCCCTCACTTCTGGAACTCGGCAACAGTCTTCCAATTTCAGTGTTTATGGTTTCCAAATTCTGCAGACTGCTTGAGATTACTATGCCAACTGTAGAATAGAGCCCCATTATCTAGGACATATGGCCTAAATATCAAACCTCCATCTAGAGGCTTTTTATGAACTAATTCCGTCATATGACCTCCATGCTACTTCCTGTCTCATTAACACCTACTTAAGCCTCGGGTCTCCTCATAAATGTCCTTTGCTCTGGGAAGATTTTCCGAATCACCTGAGGCTATGACAGTTCCTCTGCCACAGAACTTCACTGTACCATGAACTTGCCCAACAAGAGCATATTATAATTGCTTCAGAAGTTACCTCCCTCATCCTACTCAACCTTGCCAAGACTGCTCACTTTGTGAATATATACCTGGTCAGGGCTTCTCACAGTTCTAGATTCTAGAATTCTAAGACAAAGGTTCCAGCAAACAGCCATCTTCTCGCTATGGCTTCTTTTCTTAGTGTGTACACAAGGTTGGGTTGGGAGGCTGGGGGTGGGCATGCTCTAGTGTCTCTTCATATAAGAAAACCAAGCCTATCAGATTAGAGTCCCACCTTTATGGCTTCCTTTAGCATCAATTACTTTCTTAGAGGCCCCATCTCAAATACAGCTACACTAAGGGGTCAGGACTTCAACTCATGAATTTTAAAATGACATAAACATTCTGTCTGTAACAGTAGGCGACCCTTAAATTAGTCATCAGGAGGAGAACCAAGATGGTGGCATAGGTAAATGCCTGTACTTGTTGTCTCCCACAACCACATCAAAATTACAACTAAAATACAGAACTATCATCCAGAACCAAGGGAAAGCTGGCTGAGTGGAAGTACTACAACTAGAGAGGTAAAGAAGAAAGCATACTGAGACTGGTAGGAGGTGCAGAGGCACTGAACAGGCTGGTCTGGCACCCCGGTGTGCCACTTTTTTAACTGGGACATCATCAAGTGTAACAACATTCACATCATAGGCGTTTCAGAAGGATAAGAGAGAGGGGGAGATATTGAAAACCTAATTATAGATATAATGATGAAAAACTTCCCTAACCTATTGAAGGAAACAGACACAAAAGTACAGGAAGCACATAGACTCCCAAATAAGATGAACCCAAGGAGGCCCACCCCAAGACATGTCATAATTAAAACATCAAAGGTTAAAGACAAAGAGAGAATCTTAAAAGTAACAAGAAAAAAGCATTAGTTATGTACAAGGGAGTTCCCATAGACTATCAACTGATTCTGCAACAAAAACTTTGCAGTCCAGAAGAGAATGACATAAAACACTCAAAGTGATGAAAAGCAAGTACCTACAACCAAGATTACTCTAACCAGCAAGGTTATCATTTAGAATAAGACAAAGGATTTCTCAGGTAAGAAAACACTAAAGGACATGAGTTCATCACCACCAAACCTGTATGACAGTAGCCCACCCTTGACCTTTACTAATTTTTTGGTATCAATCTACTTTTATGGTGATATAATTCACATACCATAAAATTCAGCCTTTTAAAGTAAACAATTCAGTAGCATAGTTATGAACATGTTCAAATACCACCACCATATAATTCAAGAACACTCTCATCACCCCAAAAAGAAATCCCATAGATATCAGCAATCACTTCCCAATCTGTTCTTCCCCTAGTCCCTGGCAACCACAATCTACTTCCTATCTTTATGGGTTTACCTATTCTGAACATTTCCTATAAGTGAAATCATATAATATGTGGCCTTTTGTTTTAGACTTTTTTCATCTACTACAGTGTTTTCAAGGTTCATCCATGTCAACTACTTTAAAAAAGCATTCTTAATGGAGAATTTGAATTAGAAACTAGGCAGAGTAGTATAAACCTCTACGTATCCATCATCTAGCCTCAACAACCCCCAACCCATCCACACATCACATACCTCACCTGAACTGAATTCCAGATACTATATTGTTTCTGTGTAAATATTTCCATAAAGACATTTTATAATAGCTGTTCTAACACTTAGCCTCCTGATCAGAGTTTTCCTTCTTATTTTAATGGCCTACGTCTACGAAGAGCTGAATTTTTCCTTTGCTAGGCATTATTAAGAAATACTCTGGTTTCATACATTCTGCCTAATAAAAGCACTGAAGGGGGAAAATGGAAACAGAGTCATGATCCAAAATCTTAGAGAAATTTCTCCACAGGCCAAGATTCAAAGTGATCTGAAATATGATAAATGACTCAATATTTCTTCTGACAGTCAGAAACACTCACGTGGAGGTTGTTTACTTTTTAGTTTTCCCTCATCATCCTGGAAAAAGCCTAGAAGTTATTACAAGTGGGTTTTGCTTTTGTTTTTTAGCATGCACCAATTACAATCCAGAAAGCACTTCAAATGCCTATGTGAGGACTAAATACAAAATAATTTCACACAAAAGAAGAGCGTTTATGAGCCCAACAGAAAGACTTTAGGGTTTTTTAAATTATTGTTTTAGGAAAGGTAGCAAACAAGGAGATATTCACTGTTATAAGGCGAGGGGAAAATTAAGAGGAAAGCAAAGGAAGGAGAAGGATAAGGGTGGCAGAAGAATTCATATTCAAATTACTCTTACCTTTTTGTGAGCAATTAGGAGGCAATTGGAATGTTCATGTTCACAAGCAATTTCATAATCAGGGATCAGATCCACCAATTCACGGACAAAGCGTACCACTTCCTCATGCCAGGGCACGTTGGCCATGGTAAGACTGCTTGCTGAACTCTCCCCACAGTAGGTAACACCCTGTGGAGACATTACAATAGTTAGAGACAATTAGAGACCTGTTTAAATGTCACAGAGAAAATTTCAGAGCTAGAAAGGCTTCTAGAGTTCATCCGAATCAATCCCATCTGTATTTTAGAGTGAAGAAAGTGATACAAAGATGATACAATTCTTGGGAACTAATACAAGGAATTAGTGACAAGGACAGCACGGGCGCTCCCGGGCTGATCAAGGTCCTTTTCACTCTATGACAGAGTGCTGGTGCTTGGGTACCTGTGCTTTGTGTCATGTATCACAGTATTATTTGAACCAATAACATATCTTTCCATTCAGATGCATTTGGGATCTATAATAGATTAATTCTCAAGGGATGACAGTCCCCTATAACAATAATACAGGCATAATTGACACCCATAAAAATTCACTGAACAATTTAGTCCCTGGAAAAATAAACTGAGTTCCCATTTTATGGTACAGTTTAGATTTGAACATGATAAATTTCATGTTAAAGACTTGGATAGGGACCCCATTATAACTATTCTTTAAAGATGTCACTTTGGGAGAGGGAAAAAATGGCGGCGGTATAGGGAGAAGGGTCCGGTGCCTGCCCGGGAGCGGAGGGAGTGAGCAGCTGGGGCGAGTGCGTCCCAGCCCAAGCTGCAGAGGAGGTGGACCTGGGAAACACCTGCGACCGGGTGAGCCAGAATCCGGCTGGGAGAAGGTGAACTCGGGACTTGGGGAGGGTCAGTGAACCAGAC
>PVJC01007754.1:31741-50624 GCA_004026665.1 Murina feae | reverse complement strand
AGGCACCCCGTGGAAGACAGGGCGCTGCCTGAGCCCCCGCTTCCTGCACAGCCTCCCAGCACCTAGGCCTGGCTTTTCCACTTGCTCAGCTATTTTAAAATAACCCTTTCAGAGCAGCTCAGACACAGGGGCTGTGGCTTGATTTGAGGTTAAACAAGTAAGTGCATGTACCCACCAACACTCAAGGAATGAGATTTCTCCAGGCACATTCCCAAGCTGCGCGCCCAGAAATGCTGCTGCCCCCAATCGCTGGGTTCCAGGCCAGCGCTCCCAGCTCTGAAGGCATCTGGGTTGCTTGGGGCCGGGCTCTGCACAGAGCACAGGGACTCTGGCGGAGTCGGCGGCCGGGCACATCGCCTCCTGGCAGCATCATCCTTCTACCCCGCACCCACGGGACCCTGGGAGCTCCTGGGGCAGTTCCCAGCCTGCTGGGCAATGGCTCCTCTCCATCCTGGGGGCCTGAGCCAGACTGCTGGCTGCTGAGGGAAGACTGATCTAATTCCCATGTTTTGAGGGTAAGCAAGAATGAGAAAAGGGGTGGGGAGGGAGACCCCACATTCTCAAACAAATAAAACTCCACTCCACCAGACAGGAAAGCTGAGCGCCTCCAGCCCCTAGGGACTGGACTACGCAACAGAGAACTGCCCCTTCCTCTTCTCTCTGAGGGACATCGGTCTTGGTGCCCAAACTGCAAGTCTGGACCTCCCTCCTCTTGGAAATATCCCGGAGCAGAAACAATAAGCTCACCCACTATGCCATTTGCTCCCCTACGGGTCCTTGCTGTGCCACATGAACTGTTTTGGCCAAAGAAACTGAAGCAGAAGTGATGCATCTCATTGCCAGACAGAGGCAGTAAAAAGCTCACACTCCAGTCTCTTTTGGGCTGCTGTGGAGGGTGGAGGGTGGAGGGTTCCAGATGGTGCAGCTGCGAGGCAGGCCTTCTGTCTTCCTGGGTCCCTGGGTGAGTCTGTGGAGCAGAACTGCCTGCTGACTAGCTGGTCACACAGCGTGAGCGACAAATAAACTTTGGTTGTGTTCAGCCAGCAAGACCCAGGGTTGATTGTTACTGCAGCAGCACCTGGCCTGCCCTGACTGATTCAAGCTCCCGCCACACTGGTCTACTTCACCATGTTGTCCGGGGAGAGACGAGCGAGTGTGCAGGAGACGGCAAACAACACCCCGCCCCCCTGGCCAACAGCCTCATCAAAGGAATGCTTAGGAGCTAATATCCAGGAGTCCCCATGGTTCCCCATCTCACCAACGATCTAAGGAACTTCTCTGAGGCTTGGATCTGGGTCTGTGCCTTCCTTTGAATTTCTCTACAGTGCCTGGTTGAAGCCAGCCCTAACGATGGCCCTCTCTCTTATCCCAAGGCGTGGAGAGGGCGCGAAACCAGTGAGGTAGGGTTCATCCCTCTTTTAAAGACGAGAGCAATGACGCTCAGCCAGGCTTCATGTCCCGCGAGGTCGCACAGCAACTGCAGAACCTGGGCCTGGGCCTGGGCCTTGTGTCTCTTGGCACAAAACTGGGATTTCTCAAAAGGCAGTTCCCAGGTTCTGAGACGGGCCCTGGAGCTGTATTTTCGAAGCTCCTCGGGAAGTCGCTCTGCTCACTGTGTCTGAGAACTCTGGCGCCACCTCACGCCGCCTCCCACCGGCGCAGTGGGGTTGAGGGGTGCAGCCAAGGGCCACGTCCCCAGCTGAGACGAGAGCCACCTGTGTCTCCCCAGCCAGACTTACTCTTTGACAGACACTCCCCAAAGAGCCGTCTCTAGGGGTTAAAATACAACCGTCCCAGAAACACCTGAATTGTCCTCGGGAAGTAACTCAGGTTATTCCCAGCTCAAACCCATTGCTTGGAAGAAGCCACTCTGCAAAGTTCAGTTTCTGCAAGGAAACGATGAGTCAGGACCTTGGTCTGAAAGTGCAAATCCAGCTGGAAGCTGCAGGGGGTGAGGTCCTGGGCGGCAGGAAGAGGCTGCGCATCCTGGGGCAGGGGTGGGGCTGGCGCGGGGTGGGGGTGGGGAGGGTGAGGGTGGGGGTGGAGGTGGGGGGTGGACTCTGAGAAGGAGAAAACGCAGCTGAGGGAGGTGGTGAGAAAGAACTGGAGAAAAGCCTCGCCCTTACCACGCACTCCCTGTGTGAACTTGCAAAAGTCACGTCCTCTCCCTGAACGTCAGTTTTCTCACCTGTGAAACGGAACGAATACCAGTAACAGAAGCTACCTGGAGTGAGGTTGTTGTCAGAACCCGATGCACGTGTGCCTGTAACGGTTACCATCTGTCCGTCCCCTCCCACGGCCCCACAGCTGTTCCGAGCGCCATGTACCTCTTACTCATTTACTCATCGCAACTGCCTTCTGATGTGGTTCTCGTTTTACCCAGTTTATAAACAAGGAAACAGAGGCACAGAAAGTGAAGTAACGGGCCCAGGGCTGCAGAGCTCCTCAGACCTCAGAGGCAAGACCGCCCCCCCTACCCGCATGGTCACGCGTCGCTGTGGGGGCCTCAGCTCACAGGGAGGGAGGCAGCTGGGGGCTGCAGCGGAGCCGGTGGAAGGCTGGGGCTCAGAGCACGGGTTCCAATGCAGACTGAACAGTAGCCATAACTATTCACATCATCACTGATAATATTAATATCACCACTTGCCCTCAGCAGACAGACCCAACAAGGAGCACTCTGCCTGTTCCCCCCTGGGACCCCGAGAAACTCACCCTACTCCACACCCAGAGAAAGACACTGGGTGGCGCTTTCCAGAGACGCTGCGCCCCGGCATCCCCCCTCAATGGGCACCGACAAAATGCCAGCCCTCTTGCTCCGTGGCCCCACCAGACAGCTGTCCTGGACCAGTGCTCGGGGGTTGACTCGTCTGCTCTCTCAGTGCCTCTCCTGAAGTCCACAGCGGAGTTGCAAGGAGAAAAGGAAACCAGCCGTTACTATGGGCAAGTCCCCAGATCAAGCAAATCCACGTGGGCCATTGGGCCCTGACAAGTTTGTGGAATAATATTGTTGTCTCCCTTTTGCAGGTGAGGAAATGGGCCCAGAGCAGTTAAATCACGAGGAAGAGAGAGGGATAGAGAGTTAGAAACATCGATGAAAGAGAAACATCCATCAGCTGCCTCCTGCACACTCCCTAGTGGGGATGTGCCCGCAACCCAGGTACATGCCCTTGACCGGAATCGAACCTGGGACCCTACCGTCCGCAGGCCGACGCTCTATCCACTGAGCCAAACTGGTCAGGGCAATTGAGTGCTTCTTAGTGGCAGTTCTATGTGGGACGCGGGGTCAGTGACTGCAGCAGCCTGGTCTCGGCTTCCTTCTGTTCAGCAGGGGTGCAGATCTGGGCTCATAGTATATTTGGAGAGATTTCTATCGTCCCAGGTTCCTGGAGGGCCGGCCACCAGCCCAGGGGCTGCTTTTCGGGGACAGGGGTGGGGGCGGGTAGAGCCTCCTCCTGGGAGAATCCAAGCTCTGGGTGTTTCAGGAAACGTCTGACCTGTCAGGCTTCCATGTGGCTGATCAGTTAGAGCTGAGAGAGGGGGGCCGGGCGGGGAGGTTTCCCGTCAGCCCAGCTTTTGTCTCTCACATGAGCCCGAGACAGACAAACCACAACCACAGACTCGACCAGCTGTGGAAGCACCGAACAGGAAACGCAGAACATCTGGTGCTCCACTTCCTCTGAAGGCTGCGCAGTCGGGGCGAGTGTGTGTGTGTGTGTGTGTGTGTGTGTGTGTGGTGTGTCTGCCGGTGTGCACGTCTGCTTTCTCTCCCGCTGCTGTTTAGTGGGACGAGGATGCAGACAGGGTAGGAAACCGCAGGCCCTGTGGTGACAGGGCAGCCAGACACCCGCTCCCCAGCCCCGACAGAGCCTCGTCCTCAGACAGCGAGCCAGGCTCTGCCCTGATCGCACAGGCCCTCCGACCCCTGGCACGTGGTTAGCTTCTAGTTGCCGTGCACTTGGAGAAAAGGATTGCATTATTTTTGTTTTTTATTTTTGTCCTTTTGGATTTGGGTGGTTTCAGAGGAGCTTGTTTGGGGAGGGGTGGGAGGCTCTGCTTAAATATAACTTGGCCTCAGCACACAGACCCACAAAAAGCAGCATCTGGATGAAAGCTGTTTTTAAAACAATTTGAGGAGAATCTGTGGACGACCTCTGAGGCCGTGGGCTGGTCAGGGGGCTGTTTTCCCACTCGTGGTGGTGTCCTCGGTGTGAGGCCTGAGACAGACAGAAACTGAGAAGGAAAGAAATGTAAGGAAGTGGAAAGAAAAGATTCCTCAAACCCAGGCATGCGGTTTGGGTCTCATCAGTGACTTTTAGGAGGTAGGCATTTTATATTTATTTTTATTGCTTTCAAAGAGAAAGGGAGAGGGGGAGAGTGATAGAAACATCAATGATGAGAGAATCACCAATTGGTTGCCTCCCACACACCCACCACTGGGGATCGAGCCCAAAACCTAGGCATGTGCCCCGACCGGGAATCGAACCATGACCTTCTGGTTCATAGATTGACATTCAACCACTGAGCCACACCAGCCAGGCTGGAGGTAGGTTTTATTGTGCCCATTTTTAGGAATCACGCAATTGAGGTGCAAAGAGGGTAATTCACCCAGGATCACTCAGCAGAGCCAAGTTTCAAAATCAAATCTGACTCCTGGACGAATCCTGAATCCTAGATCACACTTTATTCTTTCCATGAGCAGTAACAGTGCAAGCCGTGCCTGGCACACAGTTGTGCGATGTTTCTTGAATTAATCAGTGAAATGAGCTGTCACCTCTGGGGGAAATGTCATCATCGCTGTACCCAGGGCTCAGCATACTGCCCAGGACAGTGGGCACTTCATATGTTTCAGAACCATGACAATTCATTGACCTGCAGGTCATGTGCTTAGCCAGGTGGACTGTGTGGATCCCGGCTGCTAAACATCTGAAAGCAGGTTAGAAAGAGCCGCAGTCAACACAAGTCCTTAAAAGTTCCCATAGTTGACTTAGAGGACTCAGGCCCTCAGGAGGAATCTGGTTAACTTCACTTTACAGCTAGTGCAAAAAAGTTTGCTTGCTGATCTTGCAAGCATCGCTTTAGAAAGGACTAGATGGTCTGATAGAGGAAGATTGCTGACAACAGCGATTTGGGAATTCAGCTGCATTTTCAGGCTGGAAGGTGGTCCTATGGATGCAAGGAGGAATGTGCCAGAAGAGGTAAGAGACTAACAAGACCAAGTGAACGAACTGTCTGATTCTCGGACATCCGCCCTCAAACTAGCACCCAGAAAGCCAGCGGGAACTAGCACCCGCGACGACTTATCCAGCTGAAATTAAAGGCGCGCCAGTGAGTGCTGGCAGGTAATTGCTCGCACACCACTCGGTGTTTAAAAGCAACAGCCCTGACCGGTTTGGCCCAGTGGATAGAGCGTTGGCCTGCAGACTCAAGGGTCCCAGGTTCCATTCCAGTCAAGGGCATGTACCTTGGTTGCAGGCACATCCCAGTAGGGGGGGTGTGCAGGAGGCAGCTGATCGATGTTTCTCTCTCATCGATGTTTCTAACTCCCTCTCCCTCTCTGTAAAAAATCAATAAAATATATGTTTTTTAAAAGCAACAAGAGCCAATGGGAGGTGACACCTGTGCAGTGTCCCAGGCAGGGGAGCCCTCTCTGCAGAGCCAAAGCTGACGTCGTCCTATCGCCGCTGGGTGCGTGACGTCATCCCAGCGCGCCTCCGCGGGGCGGAAGCCCTGGGCTGGGACTGGCAAAGGCGTTGCTGTGGAGACCGTGCGTCGGGCCCCGCCCCCGAGAGCGGATTGGAGGAGAACTGGTCAGCTGACGTTGGCGAGGTTCCGGAAGCGCGCGAAAGGCCCTGCGGCAAGCTCTCCGCGTGGGTTCCCGTGGCAACCCGGACGCGCTCGACCCGCGATCCCAGGAGTCCCCGAAGGTAGAGCCAGAGCACAAAATGTAGTTTGTTGGGTTTCTTAAGCTAAAATAGGAAATGTCGGAAGTGCCACTGGTCCGCGGAAAGTGAACATCCAAGCTGCTCTAGGACTAGGTCGGATTCCGCGGGGCAGGAGGCCCCAGGAAGGCTTGAACGTGAAAGACTCCGCTGTCAGAGTAAAAGCCAACGTTTTTTCATGGCCAGACAGCCCTGCACCCCCAGGCTCCTGAAACTCGCCGAGTCCCTCTCCTAATCTTGACCCCCTCGCTTTACTGCAGCCACATAGGTCATGGGGGACCGTGCCTATTCTGCCTCCAGGACACAGAACTTACTGTCCGGCAACATCCCAGGGTTCCCTCCCTCAGCTCATCCAAGGCTTGGCTCCAACCTTTCTGACTCAAAAAGGTCCCTCTAATCTCCTGCCTTTACAAATCTGGCTCCCCGATCCCACCTTCCTGTGAGGGCTCCCTTGCATTTGTCACCTAATATACACAAAGACTTATTTCTTTATCTTACTTGATGTCCTCTCTCCATAGGAAGGCAGCAGTTTTGTCTCTCTTGTCATCTCTGCATCCCCATCCCTAGATGGAAGCTGGCACGTGGTGGGTGCTCAGTGTTTGTTGAGTGAATGGATGTGTTTCAAAATTAGAGGGTTAAGTAGTGGTTAAGTGCCAGCCCCCCTTTGTCACTTAGCTGCTTTGTGACTTTTAGGAAGTTTAACCTTTCTGAGTCTCGGTTTTTTATATTTTTTAATTACATTTTTATTGATTTCAGAGAGGAAGAGATAGGAAGAGAGAGAGAGAGAGACATTAATGATGAGAGAGAATCCTTGATTGGCTGCCTTTTGCACATCTCACACTAGAGAACGAGACCAAAACGCAGGCATGGGCCCTGACTGGGAATCAAACTGTAACCCCCTGTTTCATAGGTCAACACAACCACTGAGCTACCCCAGCCGGGTTCAGTTTCCTGATTTTTTATATTAGTGAAATGATACTTCTGCCTTTCGTTCAATAATATGAAACACCCTCCCCGTGTGACCAGCACACGGCTGGAGACGTAATGGAGAACCTCAATGCACATGTTTCCTCCCTCCCCTGGAGTCTATATCCTGAGGAAGGGTTACAGACAATAGCCATACAGTCATCCAAATAAACGATTATTCACAAATTGTGACTGGAGGACAAGGAATTAGAGCTAAAAGGGTGAGGGTGGGAAAGAGCTCTCCTGAGCCAGTGACTTCTTCATTGTATTAGTCAGCTTGGGCTGTCGTTCGAAATGCCACAGGCACAGGCTGGGTGACTTAAACAAGGGAAATTTATTTCCTCGCAGTCCTGGAGGGAAGAAGTCCAAACTCAAGGTGTCAGCAAGTCTGGTTTCTCCTGAGGCCTCTCTCCTTGGCTTGCAGGTGGTCGCCTTCTTGCTGTGTCCTCCCTCACGCGGTCTTTCCTCTGGGCACTTTGCACTCCTGATGTCTCTCCGGGGGTCCTAATCTCTCCCTGTAAGGACACCAGTCAGACTGGCTTACAGCCCACCCTATCGGCCTCATTTTAACATAATTACCTTCTTAAAAGCACCCCTGGGCTTGAAATACAGCCACGTTCTGAGACGCTGGGATTTAGGACTTCAGCATATGAACTGGGAAGCACAGTTCAGCTCAGAGCATTAAATAAGATCCGAAGGATGCCTTCCAGGCCAAAAAAGAAATACGCATAGACATCCTGTGACAAGTTGGAAGAAATGACAGGCCCGCTGTGGCCTGAGCTCAGAGTGAGGGGCCTTGGTGGGGCATTGCAGAGCGCAGCCTGTGCAGGGCCTCGGCGGCCGGCGAGGTCCGTTGTCGGTGATGCGCTGAGTTGCCTCATGAAAAAGTACTCTCGCCACCGATGGGCTGGAAGGAGGCGACTCCGGGCTCCAGGGCGGAGTGACAGCGGGGGCTCCCTGGCAGGCGGCATATGAGTGTCTTACAGGTAGGGGCTCAGGAAGGGGTTTTAAAGTTAATTTAACATGTGTGGATTTAACATCGGTTAATAGGCTCATGTAGGTTTCAGGTGGACATTGCTGCGGTACATGGTCTGCATGTCACATCGTGGACCCACCACATGTGGCCATGAGTGTTTCCCATTGATGGGAAGACTGAACGAAAGAGAGGCCGGGAACGGACTCGATCCACTGAAGCGGTGAGCAAAGAACTGTCAGAACACACGAAGGAGAGGCACCCGAAAATACCGAGTCTCTGTGTTCTGGGTGCTGGATATGGTGTGATTTACGGTGGGTGTGATTTATGATGGAAACAGGAAGTTTCAGATGGAATGAATGCGAAGGAGAAAAGGTGTAGAGGGAGCAGTTGCCCACGTACCCATTTGTCTGTCTACTGGGAACCAAACCACGGTGGAAGTGACTTAGCGAGAAGTGCCCGTCTTCATGTCCTGTGTCAAAGCTTCCCCTAGGTTTACCTAAAAAACTGGGGGGTGACGGGGGTGGCCCTCTCCCACAGGCTCTCTGTCAGAGTTGTGCTGGGGCAGCAGGAAGTTTTCTCACTCCATTCCCAGAATTCGGGGCCAGGAAATGGAACCTGGTGTGTGGCCTCCCAACCACCAGCAACTAGAATGGTGACTCCACCCTTTGATGACTTAACGCAGACGAGACCCACTGCCTCTTTTCCTCGGGGGGAATCACAGTGAGCACTGCATCCCCTTGGCTGAAGAACTGACTTCCTCTCCGACACCCTGGACTAAGGGCCATCGGCCAGTGATTGGGAAGGTACGAGGAAGCCCATTCTAATTTGGGGACAGAATTGACGGTTAGAATCTGCTGTGTCATATTAGGCCACATCTATCTCTTATAAATCCTGGTCTGGCCTTCGGGAGTGACGCAGACCCTATTCCCTCCTCCTGATAGCATCGCGTAGTTGACAGTAGCTGTATGGTGCCCTTCTGATGCTCCACGTCTTCTGTTCCCAAACTGAGCATCAGCTCCAAAAGTATTCTTGTCTTAACAGTGCTTTTGTGCATATCCTTCTGCATAACCCTTTGCATCTTTGTCTTCGTTTTTTCAAAACGAATTTTTAATTGATTTCAGAGAGGAAGGAAGAAAGAGAGAGAGAGACAGAAACAGCGATGAGGGAGATAATTTGATCGGCTGCCTCCTACACGGCCCCTGCTGGGGATTGAGCCCGCAACCCAGGCGTGGGCCCTGGCTAAGAATCGAACCCAGGACCTCTTGGTCCATGAGATGACACTCCATCCACTGAGCTACACCAGCCAGGCTGTATACTTGTCTTGGGATACATTTCTATAAACTAAACTGGTGGGACAAATGGTATACATTATAGCTTTCGCTGTACATTTTCAGATTACCCCCCAGAAAGAGAGCTTTTGTTGATACACCCAGGGCAGCTTACAGAGAACCTGTTTGCCCACGCCCTGGCCACCAGACCCGGGGAGTTTTCACTCTTGTAATCATTGCCCCGTCCTGTCTGATAGGGGGAACGTCATTATCTCCCGGTTGCTCTCATTTGCATGTCTTTGATTGTGGGTGAGGCTGGACATGTTTTCCAGCCCCATCCTATACTTTTGCAATCAAGTTTTGGAGCCCAGTGCAGGACCTTGCAAATATTCCAGCTAAATTTCATCTCGTTGGAAAGAATCATTCTTTCCCGCTGAGATAATTTGGATCCCGATTCTGTGATTCCAACATATTGGCCTCCCCTCCCAGTCTCGTGTTATTTGCACAGTTGATAAGCAGTTATCTTTGGCTTTATCCAAGTTGTTGATAGAATGTTAAAGGGTTTGGGGCCAAGGACAGAACTGTTTGGCAGGCCATGAGAGAACGCCTGGGGACAGCACTGCCCCATCTGCTGCTAACATTCCCCCTCGCTCTTGGCACTGGGTGGAGCCTTCGCCTGGGGCACAGACCCAGGTATGGGTCCCATCCTTGACACCAAGTAGCTACATGGCCCAGAGAAGGTGGTACCCCCTTAAATGAGCAGTGCCACCTGATTTTCTAATGTTCCTTTGAGCTCTGGCCATCTTTGTCACTCTTTTGTCCCTAAGGATTTCACGAGAAACCCTGACACTGTTGTCAAAAGCCATTGCACTTTGGCAAAGGCAGTGCTCACCTGATTCACAATCGAGTGGAAGGCATTCCTTTGACCATCAATACTGACCTTTGGAAACCCCCAGAATTTCCCCGTGATCAAAACTCAGCTCATTGGCCTTAAGTTTATCCAATTCATTCTTTTTTTTTTTAATTTAGGACATTTATCTCAATTCCCCACAATTCCTGGAAATACCCTGAGAACTCAGAGGTGCTTGGCGCTCCCTGCTGAGGCTTGTCAGCGCCAATGACTTCCATCTCGAAAAGGAACAGCCACTGGGCTTGCCTCCTCCTGCCCCAGCATGGCCAGGGGGCCCCGGGTACCCAGAGGGAGTTAATAAACAGCTTTGGCCGTGTTGAAAGGAAACAGGGCACATAGCTTAGGTTACGGGGAAAGGAGGTCTCTGGGGGACTCACAGATGCCAGCTGCTCTCGTCATCAGCCGGAGAAACAGGCCCCTCGGTTATTCAGCTCCACATACAGTGAGAGCAGAAGCACCCGCCGACCCGTCTTCAGACAAAATGGTGACACATGATGACGCCTTTCTTGGCATTAACTTTACCATCAGCAACCAGACAAGGCGATTCTAAGGAAGGACTGGCAAGCATAGGCCCGGGGTGGCACACAAAGGAACTACACATGAGGTTGGCGAGTGATGTAAGCGATGCAGGGACTCGGTCACAGCTGAGTCACCTGGCTGGCTGTCGCCTGCCCGGGATGCCGCTGTGGCTTCGCACCTCGTAAACGCGTCACTGGACCGCGTCCTTTCGGGCCGTCCACTCTTACTCCTTCAGACCAGTAAATGGCCGTGACGGAGGCCACAGAGGCTCACGCTCGGCTCTGCCACGTGGCCGGCTCTGCCAAGCGCTTCGCGCGGATGAACCCCGGACCCCTCCCGGCAGCGCCCCTGTGGAGCAGGTGCTGAGAGGGAGGCCCAGAAGGGTCTCAGTGGCCTACCCCGGTCACCCGACTTGTCAGGGGCAGAGCTGGGGAGGGAACCGGGGACCCTGGCCCCACACTTCAGCTCCACCGCCTTCCACGTCCAGTGAGGGTAAGGGAGGAGGAACCGCTTTTGCAAATTGCTTCTCCCAGAAGGTGGAACTGCATCGCACACGGTGGAGTAACAAGCCGACTCCTCCGCCTCCCAAGTGAGGAGGAAGGAGGAGTGAGCGGGGAAAGGGAGCCGAGGACAGGACCCACCTGTCACCCGGGTGCGCAGCCTCTGAGGTAAGCGGGGAGGGGTGGGGGTGGGGGTGTAAGCCAGTGTGAGAGAGGTGCCCACAGAGTAGAACACAAACACCGGGGCCCCGGACTGCCCCCGAGCCCGGATCATGGGACAGACCCCGCTCTCCAACCCGCCTTCCAGCAACAGGATCCCAAGGCCAAGTGCGGTAACCGCTGGCCTGCGGAGCGCTCCGGGCGCGGCCAGGACTGAGCGCCAACCGACGGGCTCCCAATATTGTCTCCCAGTTGCTAGACTACGCTGCTTTCCAGTACATTTGCCGGGGTATAAAAGCTGAAACGTAAGGAAAGCATTTTCACACAAATACTTTCGACCGCAACAAGGCAATTGGCTTCTGATGAAGTTGGCAGGAAGAGGTAATGAACGCACTCCGATGGACACATTCAGAGCTCCTCTGGCCAAGTCCAGCTGGCAGCTCCGTAATGACGGAAACGTCCCTGTTATTTCCACTTTACCAGGGCCAGGCCCGCTGGTATCTGGTTCAGTGCTTGCTTCATGAATGAGGTCAGTTCCCAGCACAGCTGGGGTTTCGGCAGAGGACTCGAGCCGCTGGTCAGCACACAGCGTTCCCTCTAGAACCTGACCAGAGCTGTCCGGGCTCCCAGGGCCCCCTTCCCGCAGCCCGCCCGCGGCAGCCACTCTCTCTGGCCTTTTCTGGGGTCTTGCCCTGCTCGCTGCTCTGCTAGCCCTTCCTTGCAGAGGCAGACAGAGCCCGGGCTGCAGCCTGGCACACTGAGGGCACACCCACGTTTCCCGCAGTCCGGCACTCACTCTCCAACTTGCCCCCTTGATATTGCAACATCTCACCCTGTAGGGGCTTCAGAGCTGCCGGGAAAGGGTAGGTTTGTTTGTTTTGTGTGTTGGTGTGGGGTTTTTTTTTGTTTTTTTTTTTTTAATTATTTATTCCAGGATGGCTCCACTCGTGTGGTGAGAGAGTGACTCAGTGCCCGGGACGCCACCTCCAAAGGTAACCATGTCCCACAGGCCGGCGTGTCCCGGGCCAACTCCCCACGCTGGTGAAAACAAAAGCTCCCGCAGGCTCAGAACACTCCTTTGCAAGAGCACACACTTACGGAGCGGTGTCCTCCCCACTCACGGAGGAGGGGGCTGGGAGAACTGCGGGGCAGGAAGGAAAGGGGGCAGCTTCAGAAGCCGCCAGGGGCGCGCCTGTCCCTGACCTGTCCACCCGTGTCCTGAGCCGTGCGAGGGGCCGTGGGCCCCGGCAGCGCGGGGTTGAAGTCTGAGGCGGCTCCGTGGCCATTTCTTCATCTCGGAGCTGTCAAGTGGCAGGAGGCTCAGAGAGAGCCATGCGATTTGGATCCCACGGTAACTGTGGGGCATCGGACGCCCGAGCAGGGTTGCCTGACAAAGTCTGGGGGTGAAGCTGGAGTGGGAGGTGGTTTAAGAACGGGGTGCGAAGGCAGACCCATGGGGAAGTGCCCCCTTCCTCAGCCTCCAGGAGGCACAGTGCTCCCAGCGCCGCGTCCTCGCCTCCTAACAGGACGTGAGACCCTCGGCCGCTGATGCAGACGAAAGAGTAGAGCCGCACGGAGGAGACGCCGCCCCAGCTTCCTTAGCCCTGAACCGAGGCCGTGCGAGGTGAAGACTCGGCTCTCTCCGACCTAAGGGGCCCGTCCGGCTGCCACAGGAGGACGCAGACCATCTCTCCCGACTCGAGGGTCGGCATTCCTGGGGTTCCAGAACGGCTGCTCAGGCCCATTCAGGCCCCTGCTCTTCCACGCAGCCTCGAGGCGCAACCTTTCTCAGACCCCGTCTCCCCGCTCCTGGTACCCCAGCGCTAGTTCCTTGCCGTCAGTTCCGTAGCCTGTCTTACCCACTGTTGTCCCAGTCACATCATCGTATCACCTACTGGTCTCGTCCCTCGAAGATGCCGCTGGAAGTTTTTGAGGATGGGCCCTAGCAAAGCCCATTCATTCGTGCTCTGGCCCCATCGCCGGGGCTCTCTGCCCGCTCAGCCGCAGCTGCATGGCCGCCTTGCCGAGGCGTGAACTCGCCACTCGCCGACCTCAGGGCCTTGGCACGTGCCGTTCCCCCTGCCTACAACATCCCTCCAGGTCGTCCACACGGCACCCTCCCTCTCTTGCCCCTCTCATGCCCAACATTCGGTGAGACCTCCCCCACCACCCTGGTCCCCCACCTTCCACACAGGCCCCCTCCCTTGTGTGACTTCCCGTGAGCTCCCATCCCCTCGAAAACAGCCCAACGGCTTGTTTCTTCCGACTGGAGCGTCAGCTCCACGCAGACAGGGAATTTTCATACTTTTGTGCGCTGCCACAGCCCTAAGCCCAGAACCGTGCCCGGCGTAGCCACCAGAATCATAGCGTGGCCCCTGCGCACTGGGCATTTCTGCCACATTTGCCCCAGTAACGGAGGAATTCACTCTCCAGTGAGGCGCTAAGTGAGCGCTTGGAGCTGCAGGAAGTTACCTGTCGAGTCCTGGGCGAGCCCTGTGGACGGACGGTGCTGTGCCCCTGCTGCACCGCCCCTGGGACTCTGCATTCTGCTTTCCCAGTGACCCGGCGGGTGGTCCCTCGAGGGGGAAGACAGAGCCTCGGTGACTTAGGAAGGCAGGTGCACCTCCTCCGGGCCGGGCTCCCAGCTCCCGCGAGCTCCCGGAGGGAAAGGCATCTGCAGTGCTGGCACCCACTGGTGTGGGCAGAGCTCTCCCTGGCCGGCTGTGGGTGAGGCGGCCATTCCCCAGGCTTTCCAGAGAGCGATGCCCAGGCCACGGGCAGAGGGACGGCGCCCGCCGCCAGCAGCTGGAAAGCCTGCGTAAGGAACACCCAGGGACACCCGGAGGGAGCGGGCCCCTGTATTTCTCAGTCCAACATGGTCACACACCGACCTCCCACCCTGAGGCTCACCCCATCTTTATGCTTTGGAAGTTACAGCTGGTTACCCCGCACCGATCAGAGCTACGTTCCTTTCATCTGCCTTGAAAAGCCTTTTGTGGGACGGGAGTGACCCACCAGTAACCTCTATTCCTGTCTGAAGGGGAAATGTTTCCAGATCAGAGATCGCGGCAGTGCCAAGACCGGGCATATATGAATACGGGTCGTGCCGCCGAGGCCCCGTCCCTAACCCCGTGCCAGTCACTGCTTCAGAAACCAGCCAGAAGCGGAGCGAAGCCATCGCGAATCAAGAGGCTGATGCTCTCCCCCGATTAGGTCGTTTGAAACCAACGTTTCCACATTTTTCGGGGTTTGATGTCATAAAATTTCCATGTATGGCTGCATTTTGAAAAACAGAGTCCGTGTATGTGAGTGTGTGTGTGTGTGCATGCATGTGTGAGTACCTGTGTGCAAGTATGTGTGCATGTGTGTGCGTGTGTGTGTCGGAATGCGAGAGGTAACTTAGCAGCATGTCACTTAGTAGATAAACCCCTGAGCTCGGAATGTGAGATGCGCAGCAGATGGAAGGTCCTCGGGCCACGGCCGTGGAGTCTTGGGACGTGAGGTCTGGCCCTGGCTGCCTGGAAGGTAAATGCTGGTCCTTCTGCAAAGACCCGGTCCTCCGAGCACCAGCTGTCGTCACCCCAAGGGCAGCGTCAGCAGGCGTCTATTTAAAGCTCTCACACCTGGCGCCCGGATAGTCCTCGTTTCCAGGTGCCCTCTTCCCCTTGGAATCTTTTCCGCCTCCCCTTCCTGTGCTGGTCTGGCGAGCCCAGCCCGTCGGCGTGGAGAGGGGCATGTATAACAGGAGCTGGGCAGGTGGTCTTTCACTTTGGCTGCTGCTGCCAGGCCCAGAGGCAGACAAGACAGCCCTGGAAACTGCGAGGTGAGGGGGGGGCGAGGAGAGGCGGCCAGGCACCCAGAGATGGGAGATTTAGAAAGGGGATGGGAGAGGCCCAGCTGGTGTGGCTCAGTGGTTGAGTGTCAACCCATGAACCAGGAGGTCACAGTTTGATTTCTAGTTGGTGGTGGCACACGCCCAGATTGGGGGCTCCATCCCCAGGGGAAGGCATGCAGGAAGCAGCCGATCAACGATTCTCTCTCATCACTGATGTTTCTATCTCTCCCTCTCTCTTCCTCTCTGGAATCAGTGGAAATATCTTTAAAATAAAATTAAAAGAAGGGGGACGAGAGAAGCTGGAAACAAGGAGACGGAGGGATAGGCAGCAAAAGCGACTAAGGAGGAGAGAGACTCAGGCAGTGTCGGCCCAAGCCCATGGTCTGCATCGTCCTCCGGGTCCAAGTCCCGCACCTTAGTTATGGGGCGGGCAGTTGGGGGGAGTGGGGAGGCGGGCTCAGATACTCAAGGACTGTGATGTACGACTACGGACTCTGTTCCTATGTGGTCCCGATGCGTAAAACCCCCCAGTTCTGATCCTCACAGGGGCCTCTTCCTGCTCCTGCTCCTCCTCCTCCTCCTCATCCTCCTCCCCCTGGCACTGCCACCATCACGGACAGGAGCGGCAGCCCGGAGCAAGGCCATGCTCACATCGTAGAAGTTTCCAGGCTGGTCCCACAGAGACAGGGACGCTGCACAGAGGAGCAGAGACATTCCAGAGATTCCTCACGTGCAAGCGGATATGTCCTCCGAGGGTTTCTAGACTAAATAACACGCCTCGCATCTAAAGGACGGGGTACGCTGCCGGCCTGGCAATGCTCTCCGCACAGGGCGAGCGCTGGGCCCCCGGTGCCTGGGGGGAGAGGAAGGTGAGGCCGCCTGAATCACGTCTCTCCTGGGAGAGTATCTCCCTCCACCTGACACAGCACCCAGGGCGGAGGGGAGCTTGCTGGCAGCCCTTGGGAATGAAATGGGCTGGGCTTCTGAGAATAAGTCTACCTGGGCCTGTCATTAGCCATTTTCATGTGTGTGTCTATTTTTTTAATCCTCACCCAAAGAGATTCTTTTCTATTGATTTCTATAGTGGATGGCAGGGAGGGAGGATGAAGAGAGAGAAAGAAAGATATGATTGGTTGCCTCCTGCCAGGATGGAGGAACCTGCAACAGAGGTACGTGCCCTTGACAGGGAATCAAACTCAGGACCCTTCGGTCTGCAGGCCAGCGCTCCAACACTGAGCGAACCAGCCGGGACTCGTGTATATATATATATATATTTTTAAATATATTTTTATTGCCCTAGCCGGTGTGGCTCAGTGGATAGAGCGTTGGCCTGCAGACTGAAAGGTCCCAGGTTCGATTCCGGTCAAGGGCATGTACCCTGGTTTCGGGCACATCCCAGGTAGGGGGTGTGCAGGAGGCAGCTGATCGATGTTTCCCTCTCATCAATGTTTCTGACTCTTTGTCCCTCTGCCTTCCTCTCTGTAAAAAATCAATAAAATATATTTTTAAAACATATATTTTTTTTATTGATTTCAGAGAGGAAGGGGGAGAGAGAGAAAACAGTGATGAGAGAGAATCATTGACCGGCTGCCTCCCGCATGCCCCACACTGGGGACTGGGCCCACAGTCCAGGCATGTGCCTTGACCAGAATCGAACCCAGGGCCTTTCAGTTCGCAGGCCGACGCTCCATCCACCGAGCCAAACCGGCCAGGGCTCACGTATATTTTTAACAGACTTTATTTTTTTTTTAGAGCAGTTTTAGGTTCATAGCAAAACTGAGGAGAAAGTACAGAGATTTCCCATAGATCCCCTGCCCACCCTACATGCACAGCCCCCTCCCCCTTCTGACCATCCCCCAGCAGATGGAAGATTTGTTAACATCAGTGAACCTACATTGCACATCCCTGTCACCCTACGTCTGCACGTCACCTCAGGGTTCACTCTTGGTGCCGGACCTCGCCAAAGTGGACTTTGGCCAAGGTGTAACAACATGTGTTCACCATTGCAGCGTCATGCAGAGCCATTTCACTCCTAAAACTCCTCCCCCCAGTGCATCCCTCCCTCCCCCGACCCCTGGCAGCCTCCGATCATTTTACTGGCACCATAGTCTGGCCCTTTCCCAGGGGGTCATCGAGTTGGGATCACAGGGGCGCAGCCATTTCAGACTGGCTTCCTTCACTTAGTCATATGCATTTCGGGTTCCTCCGTGTCTTTGCATGGCTCGGTGGCTCATTTCTCCAGTGCTAACCAGGATTCCATTGCCTGGGTGTAGCCATTTTTACCTACAGGGTGTGGTGAACCGAGGTCTCCAGCTGTGGCTTCGATTCGCATCTCTCTGATCCTGAGTGGCATGGAGCATCTCGTCTGTTGGCCGCCTGCATGTCCTCTGAGGGGAAGGAGTCTACGCAGGGCCTTTGCCCAGTTTTTAACGGGATTGTCTGTGGTTTATTGGAGGTGTTGGGTTTTATAAGTTCTTCCTAAATGTTGGCTGTTTACCCCTTATTGGATGTATCCTTGGCAAATCCCTTCTCCTCCTCAGAGGGTTGTTTTTCCATCGTGTTGATGGTTTCCTTCGTTGTGCAAAGACGTTTTAGTTTAATGTAGTCCTGCTTGTTTATTTTTTTTCTCTTGTTTTCTTTGCCCACGGCAATATATCAGAAAAAAATATTACTAAGAGAAATGTCGAGATTTTACTGCCTGTTTTCTTCTAGGAGTTTTATCGTTTTGAGCCTCACACTGAAGTCTTTAACCCACTTTTAGTTTACTCTGATGTCTGGTGTAAGGAGGTAGTCGGTCTGGTTTCGTGTTTTTTGCATGTATCTGCCCCATGTGCCCAAGGCCACTTAGTGAATAGACTCTCTTTACCCCCTCGTGTGGTTTTGCCTCTTTCGTCAAATATTAATCGACCAGAAAGCCGTGGGGTGACTCCCGGGCTCTCTCCTGTTCCGTGGGTCTGTGGGCCCGTTTTGAGGCCAGTGCCATGATGTTTGGATTACGGCGCCACAGATCCGCCAGATTCTCCCTGGTGCCACCGTGTCTCCGCCGTCACCGAGTCCGGTGACTCTAAAGCTCTCTGAGGCCTGAAGGAAGGGGTTAGTGAACTGAAGCAGTAGCTGACATGAGCAGCGCTGAGCTAGCCTGAGAGTGTAGCCCGCCTGCTTGCAGGAAACCATTCAATCCCCTTCGAGAAACCCGGCGGGAAAACCAATTTCAGGCCAGAAATCCAACTACCTGCAGCCTCTGCGGCAATCCTATCTAGAAAGGTCTGCGCACAACCCACGCCAAGCTGAGCGTCCGTGAAGGAAAAGCAGGTGCTCAGGCCATTCCCAGTTCCTGGTCAGGTGTCGCCAGGAACCGCCTCTTCCGTCCTAACGGTCCGATACACGCGCTCATGCCTTGAAGTCCGTCGCTGGGTGCCACCTGGATTAGCCTGGGCCGAGGTTAACGTGCACCCCAACCGAGGAACGTGGGCAGCCACACCAACAAGTGCGATGTGCACGTGTCTCGTTGTGTAGGGACTGCCCCGGAGAACAGAACCTACTGGACCCATAGGTAGTGTCTTGTCCACACGGGACCGTGAGGAGAGGGGGAGGAGGCAAAGCAGGAGAGGAAAGGTTGCCCCCAGCACAGTCACCATGTCGGCTGAGATGGCTGCTCAGGGAGATAGACACTGACGTGGCACCATGACTAGCACACTGACGCTCCCCACTCCTCCTCCTCACCCCTCCTCCCCACCCTTCCCCCTGCCCCTCCTCTCCGCCCCTCCTCCCCGCCCCTCCTCCCCTGCCCCTCCTCCCTGCCCCTCCTCCC
>PVJC01007754.1:16565-31641 GCA_004026665.1 Murina feae | reverse complement strand
TTCGTTTCTATGAGGCTGGCAGGACTGGCCCTGCCCCTGCCCCTTCTTCCCGCCTTGACAGTGGGTGCGATTCCCGGAGCTGCAGCAGCCACTGGTGACCATGAGGTGGCCCGTCAGCCCTTTAGTCCAGTCTAGTCACCTCGTGCCCAGAGGCTACTCCAGCTGCCCAGCTTCTCTCCCGGGTGTGACTGTGGCAATAGCAGGGCTCAGGGAAATTGCCGGAGCACCGTTCAACCGGAGGAGAACAGCTGCTCTTAAAACGAACCGCTGGCCTAACGCGCTCAGCGAGTGCAAATGGAACAAGAAGTTAAAATATTCTGCTTCCTGAGTTAGAGCACAAACCGGTGGGCGCCAGCTACTCCCACCTTCCCAAGTGAGGCACTAGGCCCGCTCAGAGAGCTGCCTGCGGGCCGCGACCCCGTGACCCCACAGGTGGAGGCTGGCAAGGCCAAGGGGGAGGTTGGAAATGAGACGATTTCTTTAAGGAGAATTGTTGGATGCTAGGGCCCTTCCCCCACACATCCAGTCCCACCAGGATGAGAGGAGGGGCCTGCAGAGACACGCGTCCCCAGGAGCCTGGGGACCACACAGCCGTGTCAGTCACACGCCCGCGAGATCCAAACATCAAGAAACCTCAGTCAGGACAAGGAGAGGCGGCTGCCCGGGTGGGTACGGAATCCCTCCCCCTGGTGCTTGCCCAGCGACCAGATGTGGGCATGAGGAAGAGCTGGCCCTGAGGACTGCTGGGGAGAGGGGCTAAGGCACCAGCTGAGGGAGCCACAGTCAGCAACCCCCCAGCTCATAGGGGGTCTCCAAGGAACCCCACAGCCCCTTCCCGGAGAAAGAGTCAGCCTTTAATATTTTCTATGGCCAAAGGGGGCCAAGGCTGATTGCAACACCTCCCCCCAACCCCCACCCCCAACAGGAGGCTGAGAAATACAGAATTCTCCTCTGAGTGACTTCAGGCTACAACACGGTCTCCTGCCTGTGGACGTGGCCTTGGACTGAGCCTGGCACCGCTGGTCCTGAGCCTCCTGCATGTCTTGGGCTCCTCCGCCTCAGGCCCCTGGGAGGCCCCTCCTTTGGAGTAAAGGCAGAGGCGAGCCTAGCAGTTGTTTTCGGGAGAATCCGGGCTCCTGGCTGGGAGCAGCCGCCGAGCGGGAAGAAGTTTAACTCCGGTGAAGCCCGGCGGCACAGGGACATGTCAGACTCGAGGTGACCAGAGGAACTTGTTACCCGACAGCCCTGGAAGGTCACAGGGCGGGGAGGAAGCTAGCCCCAGCAGCACGAGCAGGCCCTGGAGAGGGGCTTTCCCTCCAGTGCCTCCACAGACCCCACCTGCGCCTGCCGGGGGTGCTTTCAGATGGACCCCTTCTCCCAAACACCGAGCTCCTCTCCTCCTTGGAGAGCTGCGGGTTCTGGAGCACAGTCCTCTGTGGGTCTTGGGCCACCCGTGTATCGAGCATAAAAAGTCGCTTCCAGGAGTACGACATCGCATGATTCCTTTTGAGGTGCGTGGGGAGCAGCCCCGCCTGCAGGACCCTGCTGCCCCGGAGGCTGGCCTCTCACTGAGGCCTCGGCTGGCAAGGGACGGGCCAGGCCTCTGCACCAGGCAGTGTGTGGGAAACCACCGACCAGGAGTAGCATCTGCCGATTCCCGGGAACACTGCGGGGCTTTCCAGCCCACGTGGGAGCCCCGCCAGCCTGTGCTGGAGGTGCACGAGGAGGGACACTGGGGATTCCTGCTCCTCCTCGCCCACTGCCCTCACTGCGCTGTCCACGCTTTCCAGGTTCCCTGCCCTGTGCCCCATGGCCGGGCCAGCGGGGTATTTACAGCGCGGGTGCAGGGCAGACGGCGAGTGGGAGCAGATGTTTTGCCGATGCGGGGAGAGGAAGCTGTTTATGCTGGGAGTTGGTGAGCTAGTGCGAGGGGAGGCTGCAGCCATGTCCCTGTCCTGCAGGCCCACAGGTGAAAACGCTCCGGCCCTCTCTTCCGGGCAGTGCCCCTCAGCAGACACCCCTGAGTGTCTGCAGGGTATGGGTGCTGAGATGAGGAAGACATGGTCCCCTGGCTGTTACAGTCCAGGAAGGGGACCTCATGAAACCAAGTTATGATGTGCCTGCTGCAGCCAAGAGCTGTGGGAGCGCCCACCTGGTGGAGAGGATGCAGGCTGCTGGGCCTGGGAGTCGTGTGGGGCGGTGTTGACGGGGTGGGGCCACCCGCTCTAACCTGGCTTGGAAGGACGGCAGGAATGGCCCAGCTGGAGGGATTCTGGGAGCATCCAGGAGTCAGACTGAGGCCAGAGGTGCTCCCTGAGGATGTGGGAGGAGAGGGCTGGGCAGGTGAGCAGGGGCCAGGCTGTGAAGGGTCACCCTCCAGACTCAGGAAGATGTGGCCTTGGCCTTCAGGCAGGAGGAGCAGGCAATGCTTTCTAAGAAGGGAAGCGAGCTATGGACATTGGGGGTCGGCGAGCAAGCTCCTCCGGTGGTTCCAGCGTCCCGTGGCACCGCGCCAGCCAGCCCTACGGCAGGTCCACGATGGAGCTTGTCCCGGCCACGGCTGGCCCCGCAGCCCAGGGCAGGCCTCGTCCCCGTGCTGGCATTCTGGTTCCACCTGAGCATCGAGCCCAGGGTCGGGGGAGCCTCTCTCTGACCTGAAGACCAAGGAGCAGTACCAACTAAAGGCATCTCTGTGTTCCCGGGAAGGAAGGTCGGGAGATGAGCAAGTTCCCAACGCAAACACTCAGAACCGTGGAGCAACCTCCTCCTGGCTCTTCACACGCCCCGAAGCCACTGCTGCCAGCACCATCCTGCCGGCACCCCCCCCCCCCCCGCCCCGGCTCCTCACCTTCGGGGGTTGATTTGGTTTTGGTCTCCATTTCTTCCAGGTCTGAGGGCCTCCCCTTTCACCCTCAGCTGGGTATTCTCCTCAACAAGGCCTGTGTCCCCAAGAAGAACATGGCTCCCGGAGGTGTGAGAGCCCTGGGTCCCCCACAGCACTGGGGGCTGCTGTGCCCTAGACTTCACACCTGGCACCTGGCACCGGAGGGGACAAAAACGGACGACTGTCCTGGGGCAGACGCTGGAGAAGCAGAGTCCTGCTTGACCGACTCTCAGGCCCCTGCGCCTCCTCCTAGCTCTGCTGTCCTTCCTTCCCTAGGAAATCCGTGTCAGCAAGAACCCCGACTCTCGATATCCGATGGGGTTCCTCCTCCTCCTCCTCCATCTCCCAGGGGATGTCTGACCACCCGGGCTGCCTTCCCTGAGGACCCTCGAGGAGCCATTGGCCCTACCCTGGCCCTTGGCTATCAATGCCCATACTATATGGGGAGCTGGGTCCAATCTCCCTCCCTCGAGACCCTGTGTGAGTCTCTCTACAGCTACCGCCACCCCCACCCCCGCCCCCGCCGCCCCCGACACCCCCGTCCGCTGAATGAAGTCTGCCTCACCATCTTCAACAAGTATCACTGGCACAGCCAGTGTGGCTCAGCGGTTGAACATCAACCTATGCACCAGGAGGTCATGGTTTGATTCCCGGTCAGGGCACATGCCCAGGTTGCGGGTTCAATCCCCAGTGTGGGGCATGCAGGAGGCAGCCAATCCATGATTCTCTCTCATCATTGATGTTTCTATCTCTCTCTCCCCTCCTCTCTGAAATCAATAAAAACATATTTATAAAAAGAAGAAAGGGCTACAGCGCAGTGTCCCATGAATGAGCGAAGTCAGTACCAGGGGAGGCCGACAGCCTGGGCGGAGGAGGGAGGGGGGAGGGTGAAGCCCAGGTCTGCAGGGCCTGAGGGCGCAGCCACACGCCAGCAGCGACACGAGGAACCGGGGCGGCCGTGGTGAGTTTATAAAGCTAAATGTGTTCCTCTGAAAGGCCATCCGTTGGTCATTTATCATGAGATTAAGTAACGCCGCGGGAAGAGCTTTCTTTTTGACAAATGATTAGAATAGTATGTGGCTGTCCTTAAAGTTCTTACTTGGCAAAATGAGGGGTCGGAAACATGAAGTCAGACTTCCCATGAAAAAGGGAAGGACGTGACTGGCTCTAGGAAGCCCCCATGTGAGGGCCATCCCGGGCTGCCCGCACCCTCCATGGCCGGCCTGCCCGAGACAGAGCGGGGCCGAGGCCGCACGGGCTCCAGCAGGCCTGGCCTGAGGACCGAGTTCTCTCCTCTCTCTGAGAGACAAGCCCGAGCATCATTTCTCTCTGCTCCCCACACCCCCCCTTCCCCATCACCACATGGAACTAACGCAGCTGAGGGAGCCGGAGTTCATGGGCCAAGCCCTCCTGGGGCCGCGGTGGCCAGAACACAGGCCCCCGGGGGACAAAGGGCCAGGCTGACCCTTAGAGGCCCCAACAGAACAGGAGTGGCTGGCTTTGGGATCCAGGCCCCCAGCCTTTCCAGGCGTGGCCTGGGGACTGCGAGGCCTCGGGCACCCTCCCCAGGTCCCAGGCCCCCTGGTGGGGCAGGAGGGAGGGCTGCCCGTGCCGGCAGTGACACGGGGCTGGTGAGGCTCGGAGCCTGACCCTGTGGAAACGACCCTGGAAGGAGGAGGCATGGCGGGACGAGACATCGGCAAACCGGGAAACCACAGGCCCACAGGCTGAGGCCGTAGACGGCTCTCATGTAAGCCGTGCCTCCTGTGGAATTGGGGGAGGGGGTCACCCCGATTCGCATCCTGGTGACTTTGCACACTCGCGCATTCCCACAGGGTACACACACGCCGTTTTATGGCACGACCCCTCCTCCCCGTGCTCACCTGGTGGGAGAGCTGGGATCCCCCTGCTCCGGGTGGCTTCACCTCTCACCCCTCAGGACTCCTCGCTGGGCATCCCCAAACGTCTGAGCAGCTTTCCCTCGTGGGTCCCCTGGACAGCGAGAGCTGCACAAACCTCCCAGTGCGTGTGGCAGGGGCACATGGCCAGCCCCTGGGAGGCTGAGGGAGCTGGCGGTGTCCTCATCTGACCAGCGGCCACTGAGAAAGGGCGAGCAGCTGCGCCAGGACCAGCAGGGTCTGTCCCACAGGCGTTGGAGAACAGTCCCATTGTCATGCCCACCTTCTCAGCATCTCTTTCCCACTCATGACCCCAGGTGGGACCGGTGCTGTCCTTGGAAAGGGGGAGCTTACTCCAAAATGGGTTCTTTTCCCCAAGAGGTGCTGTCCGGCCACTGTTTTTTCCCCCGGGAAATCGTCAGGTGCCCCAGGGCAGGGTGGGGGGCGGGAGGGGTAGACAAGGGGGAACTGCGTTGCCTACAAGCAGTTTGTGAAGTGGCTGACAGTGAGCGTCTGACCTGAGGCTTTGAACCCCACAGCGAGCCCAGGGTGGCCCTGAAGGAGGAGTGTGGCGCCCTCTGGTGAGAAAGGGTCAGAGCACCCAGCGTGGGCTTCCCGGGCAGGACTCCAGCCTCCTCTTGCCTCTGCTAACACCTTCCCACCGCTGAGCCAACCCAAGACCCACGGCTCCGCACGAGGCCCTGCAGGGCCCCACCTCGGCCAACCGGGAGCTGATGCGGGGCAATCTGGGAAGATCTCGTTTAGATTTGGGCCAAGCGAGGAGGTGGGTGTTGGTCCCAGTGGGAGAGGCACAGAGCAGTGCAGGGCTGGGATCCCCGAGAGCCGGCTGGACGGCTGCAAGGATTCAGGCCTTGTGGTCCCAGGTGCTGCCCACTGGGAAGGAAGCCATAGTCCTGCAGGGAAGGTTGGGAGTTCGACTCCAAGGCAGGGCACATACCTGGGTTGCAGGTTTAATCCCCAGTCAGGGAGCATACGGAAGGCAACTGATGGATGTCTCTCTCTCTTTCTCTCTCTCTCTCTCTCTTCCTCTCTCTCTCTCTCTCTCTCTCTCTCTCTCTCTCTCTCTCTCTCTTCTTCTCTCTAAGCATGCCCTCGGGTGAGAATAAAAAAAACTTTTTAAGGTGCTTGTCAGACATGATTATAGAAAGTCCCAGGAAGATACAAACAAATGCCACGCGCTTGCAAAAGGGCAGGTCACAGAACAAGGCAGCGCCAGGCCTCGCCTCCCCGTCAGGGAAGAAGCTTGTGCAAGGCCGGAGGAGGAGGGTTCTGTCCTTTCCCCGCCTGGACTTGAAGCCTAGAAGGTTCTGGACGTGGCCCCGAGGCTGTGAGAATCTCCCGGGCTCCGCTGTACACGCCTGCTGCCTCCTGGTCCCCCATGACATTCCATCCAGGGCCGGGCGATGCGATACTCCCCATAAGTCACGTCTGCGTCTGCGTAGCGATGACAAGGGGCGCCCTGGGCGAGAACCCAGGGTCCCTGGGGACCCAAGAGGATTTCTCTCTCCGCCATCTGTGTGATTCGCGTGGTGGGCTCCTCCCAGCTCTGAAATTCCGCGGAGGGATCAGCCAGGCGGTTGGAATCAGGCAAGAAGGACTTTGATGAGTCCTGACACCTGTGGCAGGCCAGCACCAGGCCCCCTCCTGTTGGGGGCTTTGATGGGCCTTGACCTGGGCTCTCAGAAGGCCCAGTGGGAGGCCCCAAGAAAGAAATCCAGAAGGTTCCTTCGCAATGTAACTAATCCCACTAGGGAAGACCTGAAGGCTGCATAACTCTCTAGTCTGAACACAAAGAATTTTAGCTCAGTTTCTTTGTCTGAAGGTACGAGAACACCCATGATCAAATTTAAAAATATCCTTGTGTCTGCCTGGCCGGTGTGGCTCAGTGGTTGAGCATCGACTCAGGAACCACGAGGCCGATGGTTCGATTCCGCATCAGGGCACATACCTGGGCTGTGGACCTGATTCCCAGAGGGGCTGTGCGGGAAGCAGCCCATCGATGATCTCTCTTTCATGGATATTTCTCTCTCTCTCCTTCTCCCTTCCTCTCTCTCTAAAAATCAATAAAAACATAAAAAAGAAGAGAAAAGAAAATGACCTTGTGTTTTCAGTACAGCAGGAAAGTAAGCTTTCTTAGATCCAGAGTCTGGGAGGTGGTGCCAAGAGTCTGCCCCCAGGGAGTGGCCTGGGCAGCGGGGGAGCCTGGGCTGAGGGTCCCTCCCCCAGGTGGTCACCCTTGCAGTGCCGCAGCCTTCACCCCACCCCCTTTTTTCTCATTCTTATTTTTGTGGCATATTTTTTATTGAGAAACAATTCGCAGATCATACAACTCACCCTTTGAAAGCACACAGTGCAGTGGGTTCCAGCATGTTCGGAGTTGTGCGTTCATCCCCACAGTTCATTCTAGAATAGCTCTATGTTCCAAAAGAAACCCTGCACCCCTCAGTCATCACCCCCAATCCTCCCATCCCTTCTAGACCTGGGAAACTGTGAGGTTCGCGGCACAGGAGAAAACTGGTCAGAGTCAGGAAGATTAAAGGAAGGGGATTTATTCTGCGCTCTCTGAGCAGGGGGAGGAAGGGGTGTTTTTTATACTGCTGTTCAGTGAGGGCGGGGGAGCATGAGTTGTGGGCGTTCCTGCCTGGGGGTCTTCAGGTTTCCAGGCAGGAATCTGTGTCCTCTGTCTGGTGGCTGACCTTGTGGGGGCATTCCAGGGAGGGACCGCTATCTGTCACCATCTGCCTCGTGGAGGCACGCATCAACCCCTCGACCCCCTTGTGACCTAACAGAAACTACTAGTCTGTGTTCTCTCCGAGCCTGTCTGTCCTGGGCATTCCACATGAATGGAAGCTTACAATGCGTGGTCTTCCCTGTCTGGTTTCCTTCCCTTCACGGGATGTTTTCCAGGCCCAGCCAGGGTGTAGCATGGACTGGCATTTTGTTCCTTTCTATGTCTGGTCCTTGTTCCATTGCGTAGCTATGCCCTATGGTATGGACCCGTTCACCAGCTGGTGGCCATCTGAGCTATATCTGCTTTTTGGCTAGGATGACCGCTGCTGTTGTGAATGCTTCTGAACACAATTTTGTTCACACGTGGGTTTTCATTTTTCCCCCCCAACATCTTTTTTTTTTTTTTTTTTAGAGAGAGAGAGAGAGAGAGGAAGGGAGGGGGAGAGACAGAGACAGAGAAATATCAATGTGTGAGTGTGGGAAGCCGCCTACTGCCTTCACTAGCAGAGAGGTGTGGACAAGGAGCCGGAAGGCTGGTGACCCTCGAAGCCCTGGCAAAGGTCAGGGCTGTGCACCCACTGTTTAGTCGAGACAGTGGGAGCTGAAGCACCTTCCCCTCCAGAGAGTCGTGTAAATCCTCACTGACAAGAGAGTCTTCCTGTTCCGGGAACTTGCCTGCCTAAGGGATGTAGGTGGATCCCAAACTGAATACAAGGATGAGAAGGCCTGAGCCTAAGTGGAGTCCATCCTCTTGGGGTGGGCTCCCGCCTGGCCCCCCAATTTCCAAAATATCTCTTGTCTCGTCTCTTTCATTTGCGTGCGGCCCCCCTTCCAGATCCTGAACCCTGAACCACGCAGGACGTTGAGGGAACTAACAAACATCTACACATGAGAGAGATACCTCGATGGGTTGCCTCCCACACACGCCCCAACCAGAGCTAGGAATGGAGCCTGCGACCCAGGGACGTGCCCTGCATCAGACCCGAACCCAGGACCCTTCAGTCCGCGGGCCGACGCTTTATCCACTGAGCCACGCCGGCTAGGGCTGCACGTAGGTTTTCATTTCTCTTGGGCAACTGTGGGGTGGGGGGAACTGATGGGTTACATGGAAGCTCACGGTTTAACCATTTTCCATCCCTATTCACTTTTCAGGGGCGCTAAGAGCCGGTCAGTCCTTTTTGCCAAAACAAGAGCATCGTCACTGGTTTTCCCAGAAAGATTCTAAACAAACATTGCAGTGAAATCTCAGGTTTAGCTGAGAAAGTTGGCTAACCCGCCGCTTTGGTTAGAGGAAATTCGGAATAATAACTTTCAACATCCAGTTTTGTTTGACCTTTGTTGTGCACTAGCACGTTACAGATGCGTCCTCGGAGGGCAGGGAGCAGGGAAGGTCACATGACTTCCCTTGGCTGCCGGCAGCAGGAGCGGTCTTTAGGGGCCACACGTCCATCCGTCCATCTGATGACAGGGCAGAGGCAGTTGCAGGGGCAGGAGGTGACCAAGGTTCCTGTCTTCTTGCCGGCTGTCAGCAGGGGATTTCCCTAACACCTCAGGCACCCACGTTCCTTCTCACACAGCCCCTTCACTCATAGCAGCAATGGAGCATCCCATCCCTCTCCCGCTCCCTGTCCCTCCACTGCATCGCCATCAGCCAGAGAAAGCTCGCTGCTTTGAAGGGCTGGTGTCTTCCTGCCTTAAGGTCAACACCTCATAGAACATGAACGGCCACAGGAGCGATGCCTCGTCGCAGCCACGGTTCCCAGGGCGACAGGAAGCAAGGGATGGGGCAGGGAAGGACTGCTCTCCATCAGACTCCTCATGACGTCTGTGGACGGGATGGAGCCGGAAGTGGAAAAGGCCCAAGACACTTAGAGGAGACGTCTTTCTAGAACTAAACCCCCGAGATGGCTTTTTATAAATAGCTGAAGCCTGGCTGGTGTGGTTCAGTGGCTGCACGTCGATCTGTGACCCAGGAGGTCAGGGTTCGATCCCTGGTCAGGGCACATACCAGGGCTGCAGGCTCCGTCACCACTGTGGGGCGTGCAGATCAATGACTCTCTCTCCTCCTTGATGTTTCTCTCTCTCTCTCCTTCCCTTCTGGTCTGAAATCAATAAAAAATTAAATAAAAAAATAGCTTAAGATAGAAGATGCAATTGACATGCGATAAACAGCAACTATTTAAAATATACACTTTGGCCCTAACCAGTTTGGCTCAGTGGATAGAGTGTCGGCCTTCGGACTGAAAGGTCCCAGGTTCGATTCTGGTCAAGGGCATGGACCTTGGTTGCGGGCACATCCCCAGTGGGGGGTGTGCAGGAGGCAGCTGATCGATGTTTCTCTCTCATCGATGTTTCTAACTCTCTCTCCGTCTCCCTTCCTCTCTGTGAAAAATCAATAAAATATATTTAAAAAATAAAAATAAATAAAAATAAAATATACCCTTTGATGACTTTTGACACATGGATACATTCATGAAAACATCTTCACAATCAAAATAATGAGCATGTCCATGGCCTCCCAGAGTTTCCTGGGGCCCCTCGTCACTTCCTCCCACCGCTCTGCCCCCATCCCAGGCGGCCGCCCGTCTGCTCCCCGGCTATCGATTAGCTTAGGTTTTCTAGTTTCACATCAATGCAACCAGACAGTATTGTCATGGGGTCAACTGTACCCCTCCGCAAATACACACGTGGAAGTCCTAAACCCCACACCTCAGAATGTGACTGGATTTGGAGACAGGGCTTTTTATGGGGGTCATTAAGATAAAATGAGATCATCCAATTAGGCCCCAGTCCAATCTGAGTCTTGTGCTTGGGAGAGGTTAGGACAGAGACACACACAGGGGGTGCCCATGTGAAGACACCAGGTGAAGGTCCGTCAACAGGCCAAGGAGAGAGGCCCGAGAGGAGGTAGACCCGCCAACGTCTTGACCTCAGACTCCCAGCCTCCGGATCTGTGCGAAAACCAGTTTCTGTTGTTCCAGCCACCGGCCTGCGGTCCTTGGTGATGACAGTCCGAGCAAACGAACACGAGCGTATTTCATTCCCCATCATTGTTTTGAGACGTGCATGTCAGTGCGCCTGTCAACAGCCCACTCCTTTTCTTGTTGTGTGGCATTTCGTTGGATGGATACCCCACCGTTTATTTGCCCAGACATCTGTTGGGGGGCATTTGGGGTTTTCCCGGGTTTTGCTTATTGTAAGGAGTGTTCCCGTGAACATCGTATGCAATCTTTGTGTGAATATGTATTTCCTTTTCTCTAGGGTACATATTTAGGAGTAGAGGGGCAGGGTCCTATGGCTGTTGTGTGTTTAATTTTTTTTTTTTTAATATGAACGCTTCACGAATCTGTGTGTCATCCTTGCGTGGGGTCCATGCTAGCCTCCTCCGCATCGTTCCAACGTCAGCGAGTGTGCTGCCAAAGAGAGCACTGATGCTTAACTTTTATAAAAGCTGCCACGCAGTTTCCAAAGTGGCCATACTGCTCTGGATCCCCACCAGCCGTGTATGAGCCTTCCAGTTGCTCCACGTCTGTGCCAGTGTGTGACCTGGTCAGCCTTCTTCCTGCTGCCATTCTAATAGCTGCGCAGCCATGTCTCGATGTGGTTTTAATGTGCGTTTCCCTAAGGACGAATAAAGCATTTTCTCATATGTGTATAGGCTATCCAGAAAGGAACATAGAGCTTGTTAAACAAAATAAGCATCTCTTTGTTCAAATATTTGGCCTATTTTTTAAATATATTTTATTGATTTTTTACAGAGAGGGAGGGAGAGGGACAGAGAGCTAGAAACATCGATGAGAGAGAAACATCGATCAGCTGCCTCCTGCACACCCCCCACTGGGGACATGCCCCCAACCAAGGCACATGCCCCTAACCAGAATCGAACCCGGGACCCTTCTGTCCACAGGCTGACACTCCATCCACTGAGCCAAACCAGTCAGGACTGGCCTATTTTTTTTTAATGGGTTTTCTTGCTCGGCCAATGTGGGTCAGTGGTTTAGTGTCGACCTATGAAGCAGGAGGTCACAGTTCATGGTTCAATTCCTAGTCAGGGCACATGTCCCGATTGCCGGATCGACTCCAGTAAGGGGAGTGCTGGAGGCAGCTGATTAAGGAGTCTCATCATTGATGTTTCTCTCTCTCCCTCTCTCTCCCTTTCTCTCTAAAATCAATATCATATATTTTCTTTATACTAGAGGCCCGGTGCATAGATTCATGCACTGGTGGGGTCCCTCAGCCTGGCCTGCAGGGATGGGGCTGAACCAGCTCTCCGACATCCGCCAAGGGGTCCTGGATTGTGAGAGGCCACAGGCCAGGCTGAAGGACCCCACCAGTGCATGATCAGGGCTGGGGAGTGACTGCAGGAGGGCTTTAGGGTGTGTCCAGCTCGTCTTGCCCAGTCCCAAAAGGCTGGACCCAGCAGCAAGCTAGTTTACCAGTTGGAGCATCTGCCCCCTGGTGGTCCGTGCATGTCATAGCAACTAGTTGAACGGTCAAACGAATGGTCGGACACTTAGCCTATTAGGCTTTTACTATATAGGATGTACTTTAAAACACATTAAGTGGGTTTTCTTGTAATTAACTTTTCAGAGTTCTTTATATATTTTGAATACCACTCCTTTATCAGATATATGATTTGTAAATATTTTAAACAGTCTGCGGCTTGTCTTCAGTCTCTTAACAATGTGTTTTAAAAAAAACAACAGTTTTCATTTGAATTAAGTCCAACTTCTATCCATTTGTTCTTTTATGGACTGTGCTCATGGTGCCATTTCTAGGAATTCACTGCCTAACCCAATGTTATAAGGCTTTCTGCTGGGTTTTCTTCTGAAAGTTTTATATGATTCGGTTTTACATTTATGTCTGTTTGGAGCTGATATTTTTATATGATGCAAGTACGGATCAAGGTTCTTTTGGGGGGGGGTTGTGTTTTGTGTGTGTTGTGTTTTGTGTGTGTGTGTGTGTGTGTGTGTGTGTGTATAGATATTCAGTTGTTGCAGAACATTTGTTGAAATGACTATCTTTTCCCACTGACGTGCCTTTGAACCTGTCTTGAAAGCTGCTGTCCGTATTTGTGTGGCCTATTTCTGGGCTCTCCATTCCGACCCCTCGATCTGTTTGCCTGTCTTTACACTGGTCCCACCCTGTCTCCATCACATTGCTTTGCAAGCCCTGAAATCAGCATGTGTGAGACCTCCTCACCCTTTGCTCTTTGTTTTCAACGCTGTTGGGCTATTCTGTGTCCTTTGCATCTCCTGTTAATTTCCGAATCAGTTTGTCACTTTCTATTCAAAAAAGAAGCCTGCTTACATTTTGACTGGGATGCCATAAACTCTATAGATCAATTTGGGAAGAACTGACAACTCAAACATCTGGTTTAAAATTGAGATATAAGTAAAAAAGAAAAAAAGAAGAAGAAACGAAACAAAAATTGAGATATAAGTCACATAACAGTCCCCATTTTTTTAAAAATATATTTTATTGATGTTTTATAGATAGGAAGGGAGAGGGTCAGAGAGTCAGAAACATCGATGAGAGAGAGAGAAACATTGATCAGCTGCCTCCTGCACACCCCCTATTGGGGATGTGCCCTCAACAAGGTACATGCCCTTGACCGGAATCGAACCTGGGACCCTTCAGTCCACAGGCCGACACTCTATCCACAGAGCTAAACCAGCTAGGGCTACAGTCCCCATTTTTAAGCGTGCTATTTGGTGGTTTCTAGAATATTCATAAGGTTGTATGCCCATCAACACTATCAAATACCAGAACATTTTCTTCACCCTTAAAAGAAACTGACCTGATGGGCCCGCCCTCCCTCCCCTGGCCCCCGGCAGCCGCTAATGTACTCTCTGTCTCGATGAATTGCCTCCTCTGCACATTTCATATCCATGGACTCATCCGACATCAGACCTTCCAGGCTTCTTTCACTCAGCATAATGCTTTCAAGATTCACTCAGGTCATAGCGGACGGGTCTACGGCACCTGAATAAATGGATAAAAACACAGGCCTGGGACACTCTGCAGAAATTACTTCTGAGAATTAAGGCCCTGAAATCACCTTTTGGAACATATATATATTTGCTTTTTCTTCCTCTGAGTAAACCATATAATTAATTTCCAAATGTCCGAGGCACCGGCCGGCTGGAGTTTGCAAAATCATTGATGGTGGGAATAGAGGGGAAATGTGGAACTTACGTTGTCAAGAGGTGGCAGACCCATGGCCCCGAGGTCCTTGTGGCAGGCAGGTGTGCTTGTGTGGCCCATGCAGGATGAGCTTCACATGTGAGCCAACACTTCAGAATTCGGGAGTTTTCTCAAAATTTCTTTTAAAAATCAGATGTCCGGCAGGCTGGGCTCACGCCCCACCTGGCGGTGATGGGCTGGTGAGGAAAAGAACCTCGCGTCCAGGTCTGCTTGCCCGCCGCCCCCCCAGGGCACCTGTGCCCTCACTCCCACCCCTTCACTCTCAGATCACCAGCGGGGCCTTACAGGCTGTTGACCTTCATCTGCCCCCAGTAGTCCTGTCTATTCCTATCACAGATACGCCCCTGGGGAAGCGCTGGGATTTTCCCAGGGGCTAACGGGAAGTTGGGGCAAACCCCCGATGCTGCCATTGGATGCTGGCCTTTTCCATCCTCTGTGGACATCCCCACACCGCTAGGGTGACCAGCTCAACCCGGCCGGCCTGGGACTTCGCCAGACTGAGAAGGTAACGCCCTGTAGCCTGGGACCCTGTCCATCCCAGGCAAACAGGACGGTTCCTCTTTCTATCTCCCACGTCCCACCCTTGTCCCACCAAAAATAAATAAATTACATTAAAAGTGTTTTATGTCTATATTATTTTTTAATTCATTTCAGAGAGGAGAGGAGAGGAGAGAGAGAGAGGGATGGAAATATCAATGATGAGAGAGAATCATTGATTGGCTGCCACCAGCACACCCCCTACTGGGGATGGAGCCCGAAACCCGGGCATGGGCCCTGACTGGGACCTCCTGGTTCATAGACTGACGCTCCACCACTGCGCCATGCTAGCCAGGTAAAAAAAATTAAATGTGTTTTAAGCCGGGCTTTGCTGACCTAGGATGTCATCCTTCCTCCAGCCTGCTTGCTGGGCCAGACACTGCAGTTGTCAGCGCCTCTGTCCCTAGGTTCTCTCTCCTAGAGGTGTGTGCGCCGCCCTCAGGGCAGTGGCTGGGTGGGACTCGCCATCCAGGTTTGCCGGGGCCCAGCGCCTGGCCCCAGGCCTGGGGACAGCTGGCCCAGGAAGGGACCGCAGCCCAGCTGACAGCTCACGCAGAGGCCTGCCTGCCAGATGGCAGCGTCCTCCTCTGCTTGTGATTAGGTGGCTGACGGCTCGGAACCCCGCGAGCCAACGATGAAAGCTGTGAAGAGAACATTGTTATGTGACTTTTCCTCGTTTCCCAAGTCAGCATTACACTCGCTGCTGCTTGAATTACTAACGCCTTGGAAGGGGAGGCGGCATCTGTTCCCACACAGACTCCTCTTCCCCGCCCCCCCCCCCCCCCCCCCCCCCCCCCCC
>PVJC01007754.1:0-16465 GCA_004026665.1 Murina feae | reverse complement strand
TGAAGGGCCCTGCCTGCTGCGCTACGCCCAGGGACCCTTCCCTTCTCCCCGGGCCTCCTGGAGACGCCGGGCAAGGGCCTGGGCCCAGAGGGCTCCGGTTCTCACCGCCTTTATTACTGCTTATAAGAGCTAGTACACAGATGGTTTGGGTTAGAGGAACTATGCAGCCAGGGTTATCAAAAAGAAAAAAGGAAGGAGATCGGGGAAAGAGGAGAGGAAAGGGAATGGCAGGAAGACTTGTCCGCAGCAGGACGGTGACAGCTCGTAAATCCCCAAACGCCGATCTGCGCCTCTGCGGGGGCTGCACCGTCCTCATCCTCCTCCCCGAGCCCCCAGGGTCCTTAAAGAAACCCAAACAAACCATCTGCTGCAGAAGAAGCCCTGCACCCTCCCCAGCAGCCTCCTTGTGTCGGGGACACTGGTCCGATGAGCCTGGTCTCTGTGCTTTGAGGAGGTTGGTCACCCAGTAGCTGGCCGCAGAGGAGCTGACCCAGCTGTAAGGGGCCCTGAGCAACTCCCCGATGCCTCTCCCCTTGTTGGGTGTGTCCTGTTCTAGTTTATGAAATGCAACTCTGTGACCGTCGCGCCGAATGAGAAGAAAGAAGTGCAGGTTTGTGCCATTGGCCCTCCCTCCTCATCCCCGGCCGTGGATCAAAATGTTTCAGAAAGAAAAAGTGATGTGATTGCCGCGCGTGCACCCGGCCCTGAGGCTACAGGGGTCACTTCTGTGGGGGACAGGTGCGGCCTTTGATCCCTGTCATCATTCCCTAAACAATACAGGATAACAGCTGTTTCCCCAGCACCTCCATCGTGCTGGGCATCGGGGGTCACTAGAGGCCGTTTCAGGCAGACAGGGAGGTGGGGGTGGGTTACGTGCAAAGACTGTAATTTTATTGCCCAACTCGGGCGTCCTCGGACGTTGGTATCCGAGGGGGGACGGAGGGGCTGGAACCAAACCCCCTCGGATACGGGGCTGTGCTCTGCAAGGCCCTTCTTTCACCTCTTCCATCTTCTGGGGGGTCCTGGTCACGGATCTCACCAAGGCAGCCGTCCGCATGGACTGCTAGACGGGGTGCTTCTCTGCAGGGAGTTTGAGACTCTTAGGCCAACAACAGCTCCCCTTCCCAGTCCTGGGACAGGAAGTGAGAGAACCTCCCCAGCAGGCCCAGGCCCACCCGCACCATCGGGACACCGGGAGGCTCCTGCATCCGCTGCCCGCACCACCAGGCATAAACACGGGGGCACGGGAGCCGGCCCTGCGGTGGGGAGGCCCACTGGCCTGCTGAGGGGGGTGGGAGCCGGGCCCCCTGCTAGGAGAAGCCAGGGCTCTGGAGGCCTCCGTGGTGGCCTTCTTAGGACTCCAGGGTCCCCCTCCTTTCCCCTACCCTGTGCAGCAGGTGGAGACCAGCTGGGCAAGTCCCGGTGATGCCACACAAGGAAGAAGGATGCTGTGCCTTTCTGAAAAATCAAAATCACACGCCCCCCCCACTTCTATGCATGCCTCCCGGCCCCTGTCTTCACATCGTGGGGCCCGTGGGACGGGCAAGGTGCCTTCTAGTCTGCTCTGTTCACTCCTCCCTGGAGCTGGCAGTGGGGAAGGCCACTCGGGCTCTCAGAAGCTAAAAGTGCTGTTGGCTTCAACCCAAGGGAGAACATGGTCAGGATCCATGAGCAGAAAGTACAAAAACAGGTCAGACGACGCTGCGCTGGGACCTGCCAGGACCGCCGTGGTTACCCTGTGGGTATGGCTACGAGGCAGGGGGGACAGGGGGACCTCCGGGCTGCCCTGTGCTTTTTAGGGACCTGGGCCCGTGAAGGGTGCACTCCGTCTATGGGGGGAATTCTGCCCTTACAGTCTGCACACATTCTTTACATAGATTAAGCCCCAATAAAACGTTTGAAAACCCTACTGGCTCCAACGATAACGGCAGAAACAATAAAATGTTGGGACCGAGGCCTGCCTAGCTGCTCCGCTCCTGTGAAAAGTGCTGAGTCGCAGGAGTGCAAGTAGAACAATTCCCGCATGAGGGGCTACGATCTGGGGTTCGGTCACTGTTTTCCCAGGTGGTTGGGGGGTGGGGGGCCGGTGACTCACTCTCTTGTTCCCCCTTCCTGCCTTCCTCGTCCCCATCGCATGGGGCTGGAGGGGGGCCAAGGGCTGGGAGATTTGGGCTGTTGCCTTGGCAACCTTTAAATATTGGCTTCAAGTCATGACGGTAAAAAAAAAAAAATAAGCAGGAGGTTTAAAGAGCTCACAGGGGCCCCGCCCACAGCTCTCGGTCCCCGTGGAAGCTCAGGGCAAGGAAGTAGGTAGCTCTCTCTGGTGGGCTGCAGGGACCCAGGAGGCTCAGGAACCCTGGAGGCTCAGGGACCCATCCTCCGCACCCCATGTCCTGTCTGGGAGTCCCCTGAAGCCCTTGCTCACAGTGGTCTGGCAACTGTGGCCAAGAACCTGGGGGAAGCTCTCTCCATCCCCTAAGGCGGTGGACACGAGGAAGTCACCTCCAGGCAGAAGCCAGGATGCCCTGACTCAGAGCCACATCCAGAGCCCAGGAGCAGGAGGCCGGGAAGGTCAACCTCAAATCAACCCTGGCTCTACGCCAAGGAGCTCCCTGACTTGGAAGTGCAGAGCAAGCCCTTGTCTCCTCTGGGCCTCAGTTTCCCCGCCTGTAAGCCGTTGTTTGCATAGCGCCTATCCCAGCCGGCTGTCCCTCACAGCTGTGGCAGACGCACCAGCGCGGCCCAGTTCCAAACGCATCCAACTCATCAGCCTCCGCGAAGGCCTTGGCTGGGAAGGTCTGCTAGTCCTGCTGTGCACGCAGGGAGGGGAGCACAGGCTCAGCGCAGGCCAGGGTGGGGACAGCTCCCTCTGGGCAGCGCTGCAACATCGGGCGGAGCTGGGAGGGGCCCTGAGTAAGTGACAACCAGCATGAGGTCACGGCTGTGCTGCCCCAGGGGTGCAACGTGTCAGCAGCAGCCGAGGGCCTGCTGCCCGTGATTCATGGCGCGAGCATTCCTCCTGCAGTTCACAGCCCTTCCTCGGCCTGCAGCCGCCTTCCCAGGCAACTCCTTGTTCTCCTCCCTCCAGGCCGTCTTCCAGGGCTCCAGCCTCAGGCCGCTGGGGGGCTGTGGGGTGAGACAGTGCACCAGCCGGGTGGGGGGTGGCCCTGGGGGTGCTCCCTCCACAGGCCGGTCTGCTCCAGCACCTGCTACGCACTGTGTCTCGGATGCTTTAGGAGGTACCGGCCCGCTATGTCCCTCCCCAAGGCTGCCCCCCCGCAAATGACCACAAACTGGGTGGCTTAAAGCCACAGGAACCCATCCCCTCACAGCTCAGAGGCCAGAGGTGGGAGATCCAGCCGGTAGGTGCCCACTTCCTTGGCTCATGGCCACAGCGTCCCCCTCTCGGCCTCCATCCCCATGTGGCCTCTGTGCACTGTGCGTGTCTCTGTGTGTCCTGTCCTTACAGGACCCTGTCATCGGATCTGGGGCCCTGAAACTGGGGGGAATCTCACCCGAAGACCCTTAACTAACTGTATCTGTCGAGACCCCGTCTCCAAAGCAGATCGCATTTCGAGGGTCTGCGTGGGCATGGATTTGAGGAGTTCGTCTTTTCAGATGAGGACTCCGGGGACCAGGGAAGGGAGATGGTTAGTCCCTGAGCTGGTAAGGAGTGGAATCAGGGCTCAAACCCAGGCCTCGGTGCCAGGACCCCCCACACTGTCTGCCAGAACCCAGCATCACTCCAGGCAGGAGGGGAGCAAAGTAGGGTTGCCCTCTCACTTCAATTGTGCTCCAACCCCGGGGGAGGGGGCGTGGGGAGGGTGTGAAATCGCTCCAAGAGGTTCTGACCCTGTGGCAGATGGGGGAGGGGAGAGCCAGGATCTGCCTTGTGTATAGGCCCTCAACCCCACGGCCTTGCAGGCAGGCCCAGGACCCTGTCCTGAGAATCCCCGATGCATCCGCTGAGACCAGACCCCAGGCTGCAGGTCAGCCTTTCCCAGCTCCAGGTAGGAGCAGAGAGCACAGCAGAGCCCGAGGGGCCGTCCCTGTGGCCACGCCAGTGAGCCAGCGCCAGGCCTGCGGGCACCAGAAGTCCTCATCCCGCCGCCACAGCTGGTGCAGAGCAGCCAAGGAGGAGGGTTTGGATCCAACTCCCGATCCTGAAGGAGCCGTGGACTCACGCTGGGAGAGCCCCCAGGAGGCTTGGGATCTGCCCAAACCCCAGCCTGGAGGGTTCTGAAAGGCCCAGGGAGGGAGCCAAAACCCTCTTTCTGCTTTACAGCTGTAGCGCCAACAGCTCTCCCCCAAGCCCAGCCCTTTCTCCCGGGCCGTGGCACCAAGTGCGCATCCGCATGCCAAGTGATGACGGAAACCCCTCCCTCCGAGTGCTCCTGGCGGGCCTGTTGGGGCACCCTGCGCGTAGGGCAGCGCCCTTCTGAGGAGGAAGGCTGGTTCTGCAAAGGAGTGTTAGGCCATTAAACCAAACAAAGCCCTGTCCCTGGAAAAGCAGGGGGCCTTGTTTTGAACCTAAGCGTACCTGGGGGAAGGGTAGATAAAAAGAATTCTCCCTTCAGGGCCTTGGGGGAGGGAGTATATTTGCAAATCAATGAACTCGAGGGGCAGCTATAAAGCAAGGTTCTCGCTTGCTGCGCTCTGCTCTGGATTTGGGATCTTTGTCCACAGAGACCGTGCGTTATTAAAACTGATTTCTATACCTCTTCAAAGCGTCGCTTAGTTTTTTTGGTCTTTCTGCAACACTTCCACCGCCCTGAGCCGGTACAGCTGGCAAACAGGACCTGCTTGGCATCTCCCTGGAGCTCCATCTACCAGATCTCTTGAAGATGCACGAGCTCAGCCTCTGGACCAGTCACCCAAGTCTCCAGCCCCTGCAGTGGGAAGCGGACCTGCCAGTGACCGGGCCCGGAATCACCCCTGCTTCACGGTTCACAGCGAGTGGAGAAGGGAGAGAGCAGGAGGAGGGGGAGGAAGGAAGGAGTCGTACCGCCCAGCAGCACCCAGGATCCTAGGGGGGGCGTGTGGGTGTTTTTATTGTTTATGGAGGTGAGACTCTTATGAGGTAAAAGTAGCCCCTGTAACGTGAACAGTTCAGTGACATTTAGCCGTTCACAGTGTCAGGCAACCACCACGTCTATTTGGTTCCAAAACATTGTCATCACCCACTTCACTGCCACACCCCACCCTGCTTCCTCCCGGGCCCTGGCAGCCACCAGCAGCTCCCCTGCCCTTCGGAATTACCTGTTCTGCACATTTCAAGTAAATGGGTCTTGCAATGTGTATGTGACTGGAAGTCTGTTGCTTTTACCTACTCCACACCCCATTTCCCCTTCTCCTGATCGCAGCGCCTGCATTTTACTTTGGGGAAGTCACTGCAACCCCCCTTCCTCAATCCATGTGGCTGCACCAGCCCCTGCTCGCAGGGAAGGGCACATGACCCGAGCCTTGCAAATCAGTCATTGTGATTGGTTCAGGGACGGGCTTGTGACTCAATCCCAGCCAATGAGAGCAGCCGCAGGACTTTTGTTAGAGCAGGACCCAGCGCTCTCTGCTTAGCCTGCTAAATCTGCAGAATGGGAGGCTAGCCACCAGGCCAGGAGTACCCACCCGAGAATAAAACTCACCCGGGAGAAATCAGAGACAACGGGGAGGCCGGCTCTTGCCAGCACTGCCCACGTGCCTGGATCCAGCTCTGCCTGAAGGTGACCCTATCCATCCTCGGACATTTCACTCTGGAAAGCTGGCCAGCCTTTTGTGCTCAAAAGAATTGGCACTGGGCCTCTGTAATACGCAACTAAAAGGAACCCAAACAGTGCACATGCCAAGGGGACTCCATTTCACTCACCTGCCTTGGAATCACCGTATCCCTGATGGAACAAAAAACAGCTCCTTCACAAGGAACACAGGGCCTTCCAGATCTGGCCCCCACCCTCTCCCTCCTCCTCCCTGTACCCTCCGTCTCTCATTCAGTAAGTTAGCCACACAATTACACATACACACAATGCTTTTCCCTGCCTTTGGACCTCTGCTCTTGCTGTCTCCTCTGCATCCCCCCACCTGGACCCCCAGATGCTTACTCATCCTTTATCACTTGATTCAGGCATGACCTCCTCCAAAAAGCCTCCCTGATTCAGTGCCCCGCCTCTCCTCCGGCTGAAAGCCTTCCCCCGGCTCACACACCCTGTGTGTGGTTCGGTCACAGCACTTGCCTACACGTTGTTTTTAATTATCTGTTCGTGTCCCCTCTCCAACCCCCACACACCCAAACCGCGATCCTTCAGGGCCAAGTCTGTGCCTGACTCACTGCTGACCGGCAGAATGCTTGGGCCATAGTAAGGCCTCAATCTGTCTGTTGATTGAATGAATGAATGAATGAATGAATGAATGAATGAATGAACAAATGAACAAAATGCAGTCAACATGGCTCAGTGATTGAGTGTCAACCTATGAACCAAGAGGTCAGGGTTCGATGCCTGGTCAGGGCACATGGCTGCTTTGCAGGCTGGATCCCCAGTGTGGGGCGTGCAGGAGACAGCCCATCAATGATTCTCTCTCATCATTGATGTTTCTCTCTCTATCCCTCTCCCTTCTTCTCTAAAATCAATAAAATACATTTTTTTCTAAATGCCTGGGAACACAGCTCTGAGAGAGAGTTTATTTTCCAAGTGTTTTGCAAAGATACAGTTTACATCCATACCAGCAGCCTTCGTCCCGGCAAGCGTCCCATACTTGAGGATGACGTTTCGGGTATTTCAGTGATATTTCAGTGACTGGTCTTTGCTTTGGCTCAGATTGGATTCTGGGGCCCTTCCCTTCCTGGAGCTCCCCACCCTTGCCCGTGTGGGAGATGGGGAGAGATGGGGCTCCATTGGAGCCTCCACTCACAGGGACGCCTCTGACACCCGCTGTGGACAGTGGGGAGAATGGGGGTCTCTGCCCACAGCGCAGAGTGACCCTGATCAGGCCTTTGGACACCCCCCTAAGCCTGTCTGAAGCCTCTGGTAGCAGTTGCACGCGTGTGTTTAAATATGACAGCCGGAGGCTGACGGGGGCTCATCTCTCACCGGGCAATCCTGATCTGTGGGCCCCCAGAGGCCATACTGTCAGGCCCCCCTGCCTGCCTCCTGCCAGCGGGCTCCACGCCCTTCTGTTCAGTATCGAGGCTCCATGCGGAGGTCAGAGGGGACGCTGGCCAGGGCGGGGCAAAGAGCCCTCTGTGCACTTTCTTCTCTGTCCCTGGGGCTCCTGGCAGGGACAGCCCCTCGGATGCCAGTTGGGGTCTGAGTCGACCAGGTGGAGCTGCACTGGGTGACCCAGGAGGGCTTGGGGACCGGCTGCCCAGAGATGCCTGACCCCAAGGATAAGGGTGGTAGTTGAGAGCAGTTTTGGTTCCCGGGGTGCACTCCTTCCCCTGCCTGTCCCTCCATTTACTTGTCAGGGAGCAGCCGTTGTCTCTCTGGACCCTCATGAGGCCATAAACATCTGCCAGAGGGAACGTTCCAGGCGGCCCACGGCCTGAATCCCGTCCCCCAGAGGATTGATGAGGGAGCCTCTCAGAGCTGGGCCGCGCCCAAGCTGCTGTGGACCCGCCCTGGGCTGACTCACAGCCAGGTCTAGAATTCCAATAGCCCATCTGCCCTGGGACCTCATCAAGAGTGGGCCCTCTGCCCGGCTCCATGGCTGTGGCTGAGCATTGACCTGTGAGCAGAGGTCAGAGCACATGCGCAGATTGTGGGCTCCATCGCCAGTAGGGGCCTTGCAGGAAGGAGGCAGCCAATGATTCTCTCTCATCAATAATGTGTCTCTCTCTTCCTCTCCAGCTCCAGAAAGCCAGGTTCACACCTGCCCTCGAATGGACGGCCTTTTCCCGAAGAGAAAACAAACCCATGAAACGTGATTTAAGGTAAAGGACCTGCCATTCAACCAGGGAGGGGGCTGCCGGGGAAGGGCAGGCTGCTCCAGGGACCACGGCTCCTTCTTCCGTGGCTCCTTCTGGGCCCGGAGCACCCCTGAAGCTATAAACATCCGCCAGAGGGAGCGTTCCAGGCGGCCCCCGGGGCCTGAATCCCCTCTCCCAGAGGGTTGGTGAGGAGCCTCATGGAACAGGGCGGCCTGGGAGGGCGCAGGCTTCCTGCACCAGCTGACTCTGCGCCTGGGGAAGGAGCAGGTGACATTCCAGCAGCAGGAGCGGATCGCGTGCCCAGCGGTCTCCACCCTCAGAAGGGGCAGCCTCGGGGCTGGGTGGCCGCAGCAGCAGGGACACTGCAGGACCCTGACCTCCCTCTCGTCCCCAGGGCACCTGCCTGCAAGGCCGGGTCTACGAGCCCCGGGTACAGACCAGGTGACCAGCAGTCCAAGTGCGCAGGCCACGCTGCTTCTGTCAGGACACCTCCACTCTGCCCGGCGGAGGGAAGGCAGCCTCAGACCATCGTAAGGAATGGACGTGGCTGAGTCCCAATGAAGTCTTCTTTAAATGTGTTTTTATTGATTTTTTTTTTTTTTTAAGAGAGAGAGAGGAGAGGAAAAGAGAGAAACATCAATGATGAGAATCATTGATCAACTGCCTCCTGCACGCCCCCTACTGGGGATCGAGCCTGCAGCCCAGGCCTGTGCCCTGACCGGGAATTGAACCGTGACCTCTTGTCATGAAATATTCTCATTTTGATCTCCCCTCCCCCCCCTCACCCCGCAATCATTTCAAAAAGCAGAAACTATCCTGTTTGCAGGTTGTTCCAAACAGGCCATCCAATAAATTGAATAACAAAGAGAAGAGGCCGTGAGCAGGATGTGGCCCAAGAGGGTGGGGGTGGTGGCTGGCCTAGGACATGGGGATGGTGGCTGCAGCCCTCAGGATGAAACCCAGGCACAGGGCTCCTCACAATGCATCCACCAGGGACCACTGGCGCCCACACGGACCCCGTCTCACAGTTCTCGGCTCCCGCCTCTCGTGCGGGTTCTTCCGGAACATTCTTCCTCCCTTTCCACCACGTAATTATTGAGACTTAGTTTCGAGTCCACTTCTGGGGAGGCTCTCTCCATACCCAGTCGGGTGTGGACACTCTTCTCTCTGCTGCTTGAGCCCCAGAACCTCGTCTGCTCGGTGCCCGTCTGACGGCAGCACCTGCTCCTGGGTCTCCGCCATCACCCTGGGAGCTCCCGACACCGGCCTGGGCCTTCCACCCCCGACCCCCGCACCACACGGCGCTCAGAGCTCATTTCTTCAGAGAACTGCCCTGCCTGTGTATATGAGAGTACTCTGCCCCGCCTCACCCTACCCCAACTCCTCCCCAACTTTATATCCTCATCACCACTGGTCAGGGACTTGTGTTCGCAGCTGTGTCAATGCTTGGCACATAGTGGGGCTTCAGAAAATACTGGGGGGAAGTAGTCACCCCCAACAAAACAGACCCTAGGACTTTGATCTTGTAAAATGTCCACTATGCAAATTGTTAAAGAACAACATTCAGCCCAGCCAGTGTGGCTCAGGGGTTAGAGCATCAGCCGGCGCACTGAAGGGTCACGGGTTCGATTCCCAGCCAAAGGCTCATAACTGGGTTTTGGAGAGTGCAGTAGGCAACCAGTTGATGTGTCTCTCTCACCTCTACCTCTCTCTCTCTCTCTCTCTCTCTCTCTCTCTCTCTCTCTCCCTTCCCTTACACTCTTCTCTGAAAAGTAATGGGGGGAAAATATCCTCATGTGAGGATTAACAACAGAAAAGAACAAAATTCGACCCGGTCAACGTGAAGATGTAACTGGCTTTATTAAGCAACTGAAGTCGGGCAGCCTCCCATTCAGCAACCACAAGGGTGCTCCGAGGGACAGTACAAAACGGGGGTCCCATGGGCAGAAAGAGGGCGGGACTAAGAAGCTGAGTTGACTAGCCAGTTTGGCGCAGTGGATAGAGAGTCCGCCCACGGACTGAAGGGTCCCGGGTTTGATTCCAGTCAAGGGCAGGGCGTGAGTGGGAAGCAACCAGTCGATGTGTCTCTCCCCACTCTCCACCCCCCCCCACATACACACACACACACACACACACACACTCTTTCTAAAAATCAACGGGAAAACCTCCTCAAATGAGATTAACAACAACAACAACAAGAATTTAAAAGTGGATCCCTTTTGTCAAGGGCACCTTTCCTTAGGGGAAGGCAGGGGGTCTTAGCAGATTACCTGACGAGGGCGGATCAGGAAATTCCAGATGGATTGGCTTAGAGTTCCACTCCTGGGCGAGGCAGAAACTGCAGTTAGGTCGGGCCTTGAGTTTGGGTTTGGTGGCATGGCTGAGCACAGGCGACTCCATTGTGGTCTGTTGCTTCTTTCTCTTTTTTTAACAGAAGGAATGAATGAGTGGAAGTTAACTATCGAACGCAGGGGTCCTCGCCCCGTCTGCACGTGTGCGTCCCCCCGGAGCCTCTGAAACCCTGGGCCGCACCCACACCAGCTGGAGCAGAGTCTCTAGGGGGGCGCCCGAGCGAGCTGGGTTATAAAAGACACACACACACACACACACACACACACACACACACACACACTCCCGGGTGACCCCAATGCACAAAGAGGGTCCAGACCAAACACTCCTGGCCCCCAACCCAGAGGTGAAAGGTGTCTCCTCCACTTCCACCCTCTGGCCTCCCAGACCCCGGCCGCACGGGCAGCAGCCCAGCCCTGCAAGGGGGCCTGCGGCCGGCCGAGGGGGGGTTGGCGTGATTTGGCTTTGAAACTACCATCAGCAAGAACAGAGCCCGCCCCCCGTCACTCACAGCGTGGGACCCGGGCAGCAGCGGAGGCATCGCCTGGAAGCCCATGGGAGACGCAGCCCCTCAGGCTCTGCCCATTAAAATCTCCGTGATTCCTGGTAGGTTCGCGCCCCCCAAGCGCTGCCCTCGCGGTGCCCTGGGCGCGGAGCCGTTGCACCAGGGTCTGCGAGGTCTGGGTGTGCGGGCGCCTTTGGTGAAGCCACCTACCGGTTAGGAGCCTCGGCTTCCTCGTCAGCAACCGAGGGGACCAGAGGAGATGATGCGAAGGCCTGTGCCTGCTCATGGCGGGGAGCAGACACTGAAGGCAATGGGCGTGCAACTGCCTTTCCGGCCAGAAATGTTGAGGCGTCTGACCCAGGGCCGAGGGGAACCCTCGAAACCAGAGAAACTGGCTCAGAAGATACCCACTGCTCCAGCCGGGGGGTGGGGGGGTGGGGGAGGTAGAGCATCAGCCTGCGCACTGAAGGGCCACAGGTTCGATTCCAGTAAAGAGCACGTACCTGGGTTGCAGACTTGATCCCTGGCCCCGGCTGGAGCGCATGCGGGAGGCAACTAACCCGTGTGTCTCTCTCACGTCAATGTTCCTCTCTCTCTCCCACTCTCTATAAAAATCAATGGAGCCCTGACCGGTTTGGCTCAGTGGATAGAGCATCGACCTGAGGACTGAAAGGTCCCAGGTTCGATTCCGGTCAAGGGCATGTACCTTGGTTGTGGGCACATCCCCAGTAGGAAGTGTGCAGGAGGCAGCTGATCGATGTTTCTCTCTCATCGATGTTTCTAACTCTCTATCCCTCTCCCTTCCTCTCTGTGAAAAATCAATAAAATATATTTTAAAAGATAAAAAATAAAAATCAATGGAAAATATTCCTCAGGTAAGAATTACAAAAAAAAAAAGAAAGAAAGAAAAAAAGAACCAACAAACGTTTGTTCTGCTCAGAACACCAGAGCCCTTTGGTTACTCCGGGGCACCCACTTCCTCTGGTCCCTGGTCCAGCCCTGGCTCCCCGGGGATCCAGGTGCCCTCTGTGGACCACACCCACCTCTCGCCTTTGCCAAGGTCTCCTCCCAGCCACCCGGCCACGGCCCCAAGACCTGGACTGCAAACGGGCAACAGCGCTTCCCACAAATTTGTGAGAGGCCAGAGGCGTGGGCCTTGGGGAGGGGCGGCCACTCCCCACCAGAACAGCTCCTACGACTTTGATCTTTTGACACGTTCGTGGGATCCAGCCACGAGGCCGGCCGGGCCCCCGGGACGCTGTTACTCTCCAAAACAGGCGTTTTGCCCAGAAGAGGCTTGATCCGCAGCCTATCACTTCCTTTCCGTAAAACCACCTCATTACTCTCCTTATGTCCTCCCAGACTCCCCCAGCCTCTGCCATCTGGGACCCTGGACAGCCGCCAGGGGGAGGCCTGGCCTCTTCCAAAACCAGGCGCTGCCGAGCGGCTGTGTCATTCTCCTCCTAACCAGGCCCTCCAGCCTCCTCATCACTTTTATTGCCTTTTCGCTTCAAAGTTCCCTGCAGAGTCGCGGTGGACACTGCAGGTGAAGACCCGAAGGGAAATTCCCTGGCCGAGAAGCGCCGTCTTATTTCCAAGGGCGCAGGCACCTCCCCGGGGCCCGACGGCACGGCAGACCGATGGCGCCTGCCCTGGCCCAGCTTCACGGAGTGGGCGACGAAGGCCATGGGCACGACGCTGTGAAAGAGGCTGGGGTTCGGCGCTGAACCTGGGTGCTCTCCCCTCTCCTGCCCGAGGCCCTGCCCTCCCGGGGTCCTCTGCAGCCGGCGGGCAGAGGAGCAGAACTGCTGGGTCATACGGGAGCTTCCTGTCACTGCCTGAGGAGATGCCAGGCTCTTTCCACAGTGGCCGCACCATCTGACCGTCCCCTGACCACGTAGGAGGGAGCGGGGCCTTTGGAGACTGTAACTGCTCATCACATGTGTGTACTGGACCAGGGGGTGATCCACAGCCGTGAACCCCGAGTCTTTATAAAATATATTTTTATGGCCCTAACCAGTTTGGCTCAGTGGATAGAGCGTCAGTCTGTCGGCTGAAGGGTCCCAGGTTTGATTCTGGTCAAGGGCATGTACCTTGGTTGCGGGCACATCCCCAGTGGGAGGTGTGCAGGAGGCAGCTGATCGATTTCTTTCTCATCGATGTTTCTAACTCTCTATCCCTCTCCCTTCCTCTCTGCAAAAAATCAATAAAGAAAAAAGAAATATATATATATATATATTTGATTTCAGAGAGGAAGGGAGAGGAAGAGAGAGATAGAACCATCAGTGATGAGAGAGAATTATTCATTGGCTGCCAATGGAAATGGAACCCACAACCCAGGCATGTGCCCTTGACCGGGAATTGAACCGTGGCCTCCTGGTTCATAGGTCGATGCTCAACCACTGAGTCACACTGGCCAGACAACCCCAACTCCTTAGAGTCTGACTTGGAGAAGCCAGTTTCATGGAGCTGTCAGGGACTGCAGTGGCAGTCTGCAGCTTCTGTGTTCTGAACCAAGCTGCAGAGGGAAGGGCGGGAGGCCCCAGGGCTCCCACACAATTCTCACCTCCAGGTGGGACAGAAGAAAGCCTGCTCGCTCATCAAAACCACAGGGGAGCCCTCGCTGGTTTGGCTCAGTGGATGGAGTGTCGGCCTGCGGACTGAAGGGTCTCAGGTTTGATTCCCCAGTCAAGGGCCCATGCCTGGGTTTCTGGCTCGATCCCCAGCAGGGGGCGTGCAGGAGGCAGCCAATCAATGGTTCTCTCTCATCATTGATGTTGCTCTCTCTCCCTTCCTCTCTGAAGTCAATGTAAACAAACAAACAAACACACAAGGGGGACTGTCCAGACTGCAGAAATCTAGAGGCAGGAAGTGGATTGGTGAGTGCTCAGGGCTGGGGGGGGGGGGGGGGGGGGGGGGGGGGGGGGGGGGGGGGGGGGGGGGGGGGGGGGGGGGGGGGGAGGGGATAGATGAGTGACAGCTAAAGAGGACACAGTTTCCGTTAGGGGTGGTAAAAAATGTTTAACAATTACGGAGGTGACAGGTTCACATACCTGTGAATATACTAAAATCAATTGACTTGTGCACTTTAAATGGGAGAATTGCATATGAGAAATCATATCCCAAAGAAACCTATTTAAAAAACGCACACACGCACACAAAAAAATAATAACAAGGCAGACTTGAGAAATTCTGGGACAGAAACCAAAGAAACAGAGTTCTCTGAAGTGACCCCAGGACCAGGAAACAGTAAGAAACTCCAATTTTCATCTGAAGTTTCCAGCGACATTCCTGCAACCCTGGCCTTCGCCGCGGCCTCATGCACATCTCTTAAGTTTGTGCCCAGACGTTTCCCCACGGAGGAGTTTGAAACCTCAGCAGATTTCAGAGGGGGGGAGAAAGAGGGGGGAGGGCTGCACAGGCCCAGCCCAGCCCCTCGCCCTGCGTCAGTTACCATGGTCTCCGCCGCCCCCTGGCGGGCACTGGGCATGTACCATAGAAGGGGTCTCTGGAGGGCGCTCTCTCCCAGCCCACCGTGTACCTCTCCGTAATTCAGTTCCTTTGCACCTGAAGATGGTCAGTCCTAGCCCCTGTGTGACCCCCTTTTTTTGTTTTTAAAACCTTTTTATTATGGACATTCATTATGGAAAATTTCAAACATAAAAAAATAAATCAGCCCGTCTGGCATGGCTCCGTGGTTGAGCGTCGACCTGTGAACCAGGAGGTCCCGATTTGATTCCCGGTCAGGGCACATGCTGGCATTACTTGTAGCCTGTAATGATTACATTGTGCCTACTTCCCCATGTAATCTGGGTTGTGGGCTCCATCCCCTCTGGGGGCGTGCAGGAGGCAGCCGATCCATGATTCTCTCTCATCATTGATGTTTCTATCTCTCTCCCCTTCTCCCTTCCTCTCTGAAATCAATAAAAATATTTTTAAAAATATATAATAATGAGTAAAATCATCTAATGAGTCCCCGCATACTCACCACCCTGCTTCAACAGTTACCAGCATCTGCTAAATCTCATCCTCATTTCATCCTGATCTCCATTCGCTTCTCCTACTGCATTATTTTGGAGAAATTCTAGAGAGCATCTTATTCCATCTGTGGATGTTTATGAATGCACTAGAGGCCCGGTGCACAAAAATTTGTGCACTTGGGTGGTCCCTCAGCCTGGCCTGTGCCCTCTCGCAGTCTGGGACCCCTCTGGAATGTCCACCTGCTGGTGTGCCTGGCCAGCCTGGGGGAGGGGATGAGGGCCATTTTCAGGCTGCCCACAGCCCCTTCAAGGTTCAGGTCCCTACTGGGGTGCCTGGCTGGAATAAGGTATCTGGGATTTATTTAACTTCTATAATTGAAACTTTGTTGCCTTGGTCCCCCACTGGAAGCCTGGGTTGCCCCTGGCAACCCAAGGTCCCAGCCCAGCAGTTATCTGAGGTTTGTTTATCATCTATAATTGAAACTTTGTAGTCTTGAGTAGAGCTCAGGGCCCTGGCTTCCTCCATTGTCCCAGGCAACTCCAGCTCTGTGGATGCTGCCATCTTAGTTAATTTGCATATTTGCACCTGATTGGTTGGTGGACGTGGTTTGTCAGTGTGGTCTGTGGGTATAATGGAGTGATGGTCAATTTGCATGTTGCTCTTTTATTAGATCAGAGGAGCAATAAGGACTCTTTTTATTGATAGAGTAAAATCAAACCAAACTCCCTGAAGTTCCCCGTTGCTCAACCACCCCTCTCCCAACCAACCAATAGGGATGCAGAGGAAATGACCCAAGTCTGACTGCATCCCACCCCCTTTGCACAACCAACCCTGACTCTTCCCTCAACCAATCACACATTACTCCACCCACCAACTCCCAGCCCAATAAACCCCCCCCCGTCCTCCTGAAACTCGAGGTCTTCCTCCCCATCACGCCGAAGCTCTCGGAGGGCAAGCGTGGGACGGAGCCCCGAGTTAACTCGAGTAAAGGTTCTTTTGTTCTTACATCGGAATTGGGCTCCCTCGTGGTTCTTGGGGGTTACGACATCTGGGCATTGCATTGGATATTTTTGCACAACATTATCACCTCAATACTGTTATCACACCTTTAGAAACCCTGCACACCGGGAAAGTACCACTGTCACGTCACCCATAGTCTCATCAATGCCAAATGTGCTTCTTTTCTTTCTCTTTTTTTTTAACAGCCTGTCTGAATCAGGGCCCACTGAGATTCGTTGATCTGCCATTTATATTTCTCTGTATTTATAGGTTCCCTGTTCATCTTACAATTTATTTGAAGAAAGTGTACTTTTCTATCATTGAAGTATAATTGACAAATAAAAACCGTATAGATTTAAGGTGTGCAACGTGAAGATTTGATGTAAGTGCTAGGGGCAGAAATAGTGTTTGGAGCAGAAATGGAATATTGGGGACTAGCTACAATGATAAGAAATACGAAAAAAAAAAAAAAGAAAAGAAAGAAATACGAACCACATTCTGTTAACAGCTCTGATTAGAGAAAGCACATTCTCACCTGGCTGAGAGTTGTGCGCCCTGGGACAGGGTTACAATCCCTGCCCTCTGTGACATTGGAATGCAGTCCACCCTCCTTCCCCGAGAACTGCCTGTCTTTATGGAAAGATTTACCTCCTCGTGGCTGAGATAATCTACTCCTGGAGGTGCCTGCCCTCTGTGACCGCGCCCCCCCCCCC
>PVJC01007753.1:0-50503 GCA_004026665.1 Murina feae | reverse complement strand
ATCAGTCCATTCCCTTTCTATGCCCTTACTTATATTCTATTCACCAGTTTATTCTGTTCAGCAGATATTTCTATTGACTTGTTATATTCACTTGTTGATAGATATGTATTTGTTGTCACTTTGTTGTTCATACTTTTTATATTTACCTTTTTCTTCTTCCTCCTCTTCTTAAAGAATGCCCTTCAGCATTTCAAATAATTCTGGTTTGGTAGTGATGTACTCCTTTAGCTTTTTCTTGTCTGTGAAGCTCTTTATCTGACCATCAATTTTACATGATAGCCTTGCTGGGTAGAGTAATCTTGGTCGTAGGTTCCTGCTATTCATCACTTTGAATATTTCTTGCCAATCCCTTCTAGCCTGCATGGTTTCTGTTGAGAAATCAGCTGACAGTCATATGGGTACTCCCTTGTAGGTAACTAACTGTTTTTCTCTTGCTGCTTTTAAGATTCTCTCTTTATCTTCTGCCCTTGGCATTTTAATTATGATGTATCTTGGTGTGGTCCTCCTTGGGTTCCTTTTGATTGGGATCCTCTGCGCTTCCTGGACTTGTAAGTCTATTTCTTTCACCAGGTAGTGGAAGTTTTCTGTTATTATTTCTTCAAATAGGTTTTCAATATCTTGCTCTCTCTCTTCTTCTGGCACCCCTATAATTCTGATGTTGGTATGCTTAAAGTTGTCCCAGATGCTTCTTACACTATCTTCACACTTCTGGATTCTTTTTTTTTTTTCTCTTCCAGTTGGGTGCTTTTTGTTTTTTCATGTTTCAAATCTTTGACTCGATTATTGCAAACCTCTAGTCTTGTGATGGATCTCTGCATAATATTACTAACTTTATTGGCGGATTCTAGAAAATTCTTGAAAAACCTTAAAACTGTACTCTGAATTCTATATCCAGTAGTTTGCTTTCCTCCATTTCTGTCATTTGTGACCTGTTTCTTTGTCTCTGCATTTTGGCTGTGTTGATGGAGTGGCTTTCTGCACTATAGGGCCCAGTGATTCAGCCTCCCCAATCACCTGGGTGGACACTCTTGTTGTACTCCTTTGAAGGCTGGGTACACAGTTTTGTTGTAGTTATCACTGGGAGGTATCAGTGGGAGGAAATGACCTGCAGGCCTTTTTCCTCGTTGTTTGGGGTTTGGAACTTTTGGAGTTCTGTCCCAGCTGCAGTCCCTCAGGCTATGCTGCAGGCAGGCGGGCACACAGCTTGGGCAGGGTTGTAGGTGGGGTGGGGTGTGATCTCAGAATTGCTGGCGCGGAGCAACCTGCAATGGCTGCCCCTCCCTGACTCTCAGCCTCTCCCGGACCTGGAGTCTCCAAGCCCTGGGGTCTGCACGTCTCTGAGTCCCTGAATCTCCACATCAGTGGTCGCTGCTAGAACGCCACTGATCTTCAGCCCTGTTGCCAGACAGCCTGCACCGTGTTCAGTGCGACCCCGGAGTTTATAATCTCCTTCCAAGCCGCGGATCCAGGCACAGCCACCACCCTTTCACCTGCGCCACCGCTTCCGTTCAGCGCCTCCGTACCTCTCAGTTTTGGCACTGGGAGCCTCTACCCAGTCTCAATGCACTCCTTCTCCTGACTTCTAGTTGCAAAGCTTCCCCTCCCTTGGTTCCAGAGGATGGCCTTTCACTCTATAGTTGTATTTCTACAATTTAGTTGTGTAGGCTGCGCATCTAGGTACACACCTCATGCCGCCATCTTGGTTCTTCCGGACCCACACTTCTGAGCATGGCCTTGGACCTCCCCACACAAGGACCCATATTTAGTTCTTATGTCATTGCCAAATGATCTGATTCATACAGTACAGAGACAGCCTGACAAAACTGAAAGTAGAAGGCAGTCATCACATATCTTTAAACACACATCCCATCTTCTAACCACACTGCTTACAAGGCTCTGATAGTTCTGTAGGTCCTTAATGATATTGTCACTAGCACAATAAATCGCATCGTGTTTTGAATGTTAACAATTAAAATACACCGAAAGATTTATAATTGACTTTTGTTTAGTTTTTAATATATATCCATGTTTAATTAAGCAGTCAAAGAATTAAAGATTGAGCCAAATGGAAAATCAGCCAGGCTTTATTAGGAGCAAATGGACGAGTCCACCGGTCCCGGGAAGGGAAAGGGGCTGGTGGAGCTGCACCTGGACCGAACTGGGCTGAGTTTTTAAGGCCTGGGGCGGGTAAGGGAGGAGAGGGGTTGGGTAGGAGGAAGGGGTCTTTGGAATGTATGGAGCTTCCCCCCGGGCGTTGCTGGCGCCAGGGGCTATGGATAAGCAGTTTCGGGATAATCCATCATTGTTGCCGTTTAGAGTCAGAGCTTAAGGTCAGGGTTTAAGGTCAGGGACCTGGGGTGGGGAATGATCTATGACTCCCTCAGCCAGGTGAATGCTTGGACAGCTTGGACAATCCAGGCCCTCAAAAAATGGCAGTGATCTCTACCTGTTTCAACTTTGAGACACCTGACCCCCATGGAGGACCAGGTTCTTGGTGACACAATTTTCTTGGAACATCTATAAGTGGATTTACTTATGACGGAGAGCACTTCTTCCTCACAATGACTGACATGCTTGTCTCTCCTGTCCAGAGGATGCCTTCGGTAACCAGAAAGCCAAAATCAACATTCGAGAATTTGTTGCTTGGTGATCAACAATGAAAACACCAAGAGGTGAAAATCTTAGCATAGAGGGTGCACTCTAAAAACCAGAAAAACCCTTTCCCCATATTGTCTCTCATTCTGGTGGACACTCAAGCCAAAGATGGCTTTTCTCTTCCTGTTCCATCCTGACCACAGCCAGTTTTGTTTGAACATTATTTCTTTAGACACTAAACTCCAGTCGAGCTTCTCCAGACCTTGAAGATGTCGTTTCCCATCACATACGAATTTGATGTGTTTAGTTCAGTTTTCTGAGCAATAACTTACAAGCCGCAGATTTAAACCTCCCTCGAGGTTCCACGTGCTCCCAACATGGCATGCTACAAAAGAGACACTGTGCCTGACCTTGAGGGTTTGCCAACCTAAAATGATAGTTAAACCAAAAAAACTATATTAACCAGATAAACTGGAGACAGCATGGTTTGGTTCAATAGCATAGGCTCTTGTTCCACTCCTGCCGTGTGATTTTGGGAAAGACAATCTCCTGTCTTGAAAAATCGTCGGCCTAAGGTGGCGGTGATTCAAAAAACCCATCCATCCATCCATCCATCCATCCATCCATCCACCCATTCTTTTGTTCATTCGTCAGATATGTCAGGGACTATAACACAACTAAATGGCAAGATGATTCCTGTCTTCAAGGAACTTCCAATCTGCAGCTTCCAGCTCTAAAATTTTCACCCTTTAATACACGATGATAATCAGAAAAATGTATTAGCAGAGGGGTGGAACCACCATCCTAGCAAGGCCACATGCTACAGTGGAACTAGATGGCCCTAGGTTCAAATCTGTTCCATGACCTTGGGCAGGTTCTTTTGTCCTTTCAGTCTCCATTTCTGCATCCATAAAATGGGCAAAATAAAATCTACTGTGAAGTGTTGGGAGGATTAGGGCTACACAAAGTACCCCACACATTTAGCATTCAGTAAACCATCTTTCCAATTCCCCTTTTGACTCTCATCCAAGCAGTCAGATTGATCTTTTAAAAATGTAAATTATGTCAAATGACTTAGAATATATCCACTCTAGTACATGGATCCCTGACTCCTTATCCTACAAGGCCCTGCATGCTCTGGCCTCTGCCTCCCTTCCTTCTCTGTCTCCTTCTCTCCTCACTGCTCTCTCCAAAAGACACATGCCTCTCCTCTGTTTTCTCAAATAGGTAAGTTGGTCCCAACCACAGAGCTTTTGCTCTCTTCATTTCCTGAAGAGCTATTGGCTCCTCTCCAATCAGGGAATCAGCTCAAATGTAATGTTGTCTAAGAGGCCTTTCCTGACCGTACATCCCCCAGTCCAGTCACCGCGATCACATTTTCCTGTTGAGTTTGTAAAATAGCATTCTCTCGTTCTCCTATTTGTTTTCTTGTGTATTCTCTGCCATACCTCCCTCAAGAATATAAATTTCCCTATAGGTAGAGTTCTTGTTTCTCTTTTTCACTGTAATTCCAAAACTGAGGCAGTGTCTGGCACATAATAGGAGCTCCATAAGTACATTTTGAATGTATGTTGTGATTATTATTACCATTATCATTTGGTGGTTGGAATTTATCTGAGGAAAGAGGTCCACAGGTAATGGCTGAATCTTGAGCCAGAGGAGAAATCTATTGTGCCTGAAACACTGAGACACAAAGCTGAGAGCATGAGTGAACTCAGAAATCAGGAGGAAGGAGGCTGTGGAACCTGGAGAGGACCTTAAATGTAAAATAAAAGGCTCTGGATCTGAAGCTAAGAGGCCTGAATTCTGGGCCTAATTTTACCTTAAGCTCCTTCTGTTCCTTAACATCTCAGGCCTTAGTTTCTTCATATGCATAATTTTTATTTATTTTTATTTTTTTAAACATATTTTATTGATTTTTTACAGAGAGGAAGGGAGAGGGATAGAGAGTTAGAAACATCTATGAGAGGGAAACATGGATCAGCTGCCTCCTGCACACCTCCCACTGGAGATGTGCCCACAACCAAGGTACATGCCCTTGACTGGAATCGAACCTGGGACCTTTCAGTCCACAGGCCGACTCTCTATCCACTGAACCAAACTGGTTAGGGCTACATAGTTTTTAAATATGCTGAACTAATTGGGCCCTAAAAGTTCCTCCAACTCTAAAATGGTGCCTTTAGGACACGGTCATTTCTGAGGTAGATGCATGAGGTGCTATAGCAAAGCTACTGAGAAGGGGGTGATGGGTGAGCCCCTCTCCAGGGTCTTGTCACCCATCTGTTCCATGGCCAGACCTACCTTCACCACATCGCTTCCTCAGCTGGGTCTGGAACATGGCAGCTGCTCACACAGTATCACCTGAAAAAAATGAATAAACATCCCCTGGAAACACAGCAGAGAGGGACCTGACAACTCAGTAGTTCAGAAGGAAGGACCACTGAGTCACCAAGCCACTTACTACCTTGCTCAGTGACCTTCAAGCCAAATCTTAAGAAAAGGTGACCAAGAGTTTGCAGTCTAATAGATCCATAAACTACAGTGCAGGGAAGAGGAGGCCTTCATGGTCAACAGCTGGAGGAGGGGATATTCTGACATCTTGAGGGTGTACCAACCTAGATGCAATGGTCAGAGCTTGCTTAAACACCTCTCACTTGAGAAGTTATGGGCCTGGGGTGTGACTAGCCACCATGACCTGCCCATTCAGGAATTTATGATCCGATCACCCTGTGATGTTACTTTCCACAGAACCCCCCTTTTTTGTCCATACCTTCTGCTCCAGCTGTCACCGCTGGCTCCACCCGGGGCATGGATCTTGCCTTCTTTCCTCTGATGTGACATGCTTCAACCTGGGAGCTCTGCACTCAGTGGCTCACACCTGCCAGGGATTCCAAGCTTGTTCTCCAAGTTACTGTACCATCAGGACATCATCACCAACTTATCCAGCATCACACCTGGGCCATTCACACCTCCTTGCTGATATTGTTATTTCTGCCTTCATCTCCCCCAGCCTTTTCAGAGGCTGAAACCCCTGCTTACCCTTCAGGGCACAGTTAGTTGCCCAGCCAGCTCCTTCCCGAAAGTGCACCCCACCCTCCTCAGGTGGAGCCAGTCACTTCTTCCCGGGAACTGTTCTCAGATTTCCTCCCGGCTGCTCTCCTTCTTCTCAACTTGTAGAGTAATGAGCCGTGTTCATCTACATGCTCTGTGTTTTGGCTGGCCGTAAGTGCCCCAATACTGTTTATTGAGCTGTTACAGTCAATCTGGATCTAGGAAACTTTTTAACTTCCCCAGTCAAAAGCAGTGCTTTTTAGTGAGATACTTCTTTTAGCGTTTCTATTAAGATGAGCTAAGGGCACCTGCCTCAGTCACAAGATCATGGGCAAACAACCTATTTTCAGATACTCCCTTCCTCCCCTTTTTGTCTTCTGTCCATCAACACCCTGTAGTACCAATCCTATAATAAAACTGTTTGTGGTCCAGAGTCATTCCATAACTAAGACCCATGCAAAGGTTCATTTATTCATTCATTTGTGTATTCATGCACTTATTTAACAAGTACTAACTGAGTGCCTCCTTTAGGCCACCCTAAAGGTAAACACCATGCACTCAAGGAAAATCTAGTGAAGGTCATGGGCAATAAGCAAAGAAACATCAGATTGGTAAGTGCTGTAAAAGGAATAAGCAGGGCGATAAGATAGAATGTGACTAGGAGAGGTGCCATTTTAGAGAGAAGACACAAAGAGGTCCAGGATAGGCTCCAGGGGGGAAACAGGAAGGACAACAGCCCTGATGCAGGGAGAGAATGGACACAGTTGAGACACTGACAGGAGGGCACGTGTGTGGGGTGGAAGGAACACTTGGGACAGTATGACATTGGAGAGGTGAGGCGGGGCCAGGTCACTTGGAGTCCTGCAAGCATGGGAGGTCTCTTGATTTTGTTAAAAGCAAAATGGTGAGCCCTCAAAAGAGAGACATGATCTGCTTTCTTATGTATAAACAGCTCTCTAAAAAGAGAGGGTAGAGTGAGAGCAGAAAGACCATAATGGGATTGTTGCAATGGTCTCGGACAAGTGTGCTAGTGGCTTAGAGCAGATGCTGGCTGTGGAGAGGAAGATGGCTGGCTTCTGTCTGCTCTTGCTGTCATTCTGGACCATCACACCGGCCAGGAAAGTTCTCAGAGATGCCACCACGTGCCCGATGCCCAGGAGACATCCACACGTAGTGGATGAGACATACCCCGAGTTGGCCAGGAGCCCGCATCCTCTTGTCTCTCACTGTCTCCTTGGCCCCTTTGCCTCTGTCCCCGCCCCTCTAGAAGGGGAGCCATGTTCTGTGCCAGCCCTTCAGAAGTTTGGAGAGATTGGCAGGGCACAGGAACCCCTGAAAGCTTATAGGCTTTGGGAGGTACGGGCGGCAGCAGTGGTGGTCTCCGCTGTCTTCTGTGAAGGCATATTGACTTCTTGTGCCTGCTGTTCCTATCTTGACTTACTCTTAGACTAAGGTGACCAGATTTAAAGCAGTACACCATTGACGGGGGGAGAGGGGGTTCTTTCTTTTTCTTTTATTTTTATTATTACTTAAAATATTACAAAGAGTAATCGGGACTTTTTCAAAATGCCGCGGGATGTGGGACAAATTGTTAAAAATCGGGACTGTCCCGCCAAAATCGGGACGCCTGGTCACCTTATCTTAGACTGGCCTCAGCCCACTGTCCACCCACCGTCTGGATCCTCCAGAGGACCAGCCTCCTTCTCCTGGGCCCTGTGCTCTCTCCCCAGCTCACTTGGCCCCTCCTCCAAGCCCCTAGTGTCACATCACTTCCTCCTGGAGGCTGTCCCCAAGGGCCGCCTGCCAATCTGTGTTGTGTGTGTTGGGTGCCCTGATTAAATGCACTCCAGACACTAGCGACTATTTCCTCACAGGACTCGCAACGATTAAAATTACATACTTGCCCAGCAGGGTGGAAAGATACACTACCGCTCAGGTGTTTCCAACAGCACTTTAAATTTTTCGGTAACTGGTTTCATCTGCCCCCTCTCTCGCTGATGGTGGGGGTAAAAACCAGCCCTTAAACTTGCCAGTGGAAGGTAACAGCCTTTTCCAGTTTAAAACAAACTATTTCCCCAAGTAATCAGTTAATGCACAGTTGAAACTTCCTACCAGGATTGCTTCCTTCCCTCTCAAGCACTTTGCCGCCGTCCTCCTTCCCCAGGTGTGTCTGGCTGCAGGGAGGGTCCTCGGGCATTGGACAGGGCCCAGGCGTGCTGACCTGCGCTGAGGAGGCCCCCTCCCACCTGGGCCTTGGACACTGGGCCTGGGACAGTGGCCTTGCCCCGGCCCTGCTCTGAGAGGGCCCAGGGATCTCCTCCTGCCTCCACACCCAGCTCAGCCCCTGCTGGCCCCGGGGACCACCATGACACCTGCAGCTGCACTGCCTCCTTGTCTGGGATTTCAGAGGATCAGCTCCACCCTCCAGCCTTGGCCACAAGGCCACCTCCTAGCTTGCTGAGACAGGCTCACAAGCTGGCATTCTCAGCTGTCTCGGAGTGTATCCTGAGGAACTTGTATAACCTCGTCATGCCACACACAGGCCAAGAGGAAGTGGGGAGCAAGCGCAGTCCCATTCCACAGAAACCCACCGGACACCATTTCTACTCTCCTGTGGCTGCCCCCCGGTTTAAGGGGTGCCTGAGAAAGAGAATTTCCTTTGCGTTTCCAGCAGAAAGCAGCCCAGTTAGCTGTGATCTTTCTATCTCTATGAAACATACATTCTCACTGTAATACAAAGCTATAAAGAAATCTTTACACTGTATTTCTAACATTTCACATGGTGCTATCAGCACAGTTCTTTTGAATGAATATTAATAAAGAAAATAAAAATCATGTGGAATTGTACTACCCAGAAATAATGATCACTTCTTCTGCGTATGTGCTTCCGTGTACATGCTTTCTATTTGTAACCATATATACACATTAAAAGATAGAATTAGATATTTACTTTTATCCAATTCCTTAAACAAACACATCAACATATATTTAAGAAAATATGTTTTTAAACATATGTTTTTAAATATATGGCTGGTGTGGCTCAGTGGTTGAGCATCAACCTATGAACCAGGAGGTCACGGTTTGATGCCTGTTTAGGAAACATGCCCAGATTTCGGGCTCAGTTCCCAGTGTGGGGTGTGCAGGAGACAGAAGATCAATATTTCTCTCTCATCATTGATGTTTCTATCTCTCTCTCCCTCTCCCTTTCTCTTTGAAATAAATACAAATCAAATATATCTTTTTTAAATAACTAGAGGCCCGGTGCATAAAAATTTGTGCACTGGGGGAGGTCCCTCAGCCCCACCTGTGCCTTCTCGCAGTCTCAGACCCCTCAGGGGATGTTCACCTGCTGGCGTGCCTGGCCAGCCTGGGTGAGGGGGCTGATGGCTGTTTGTAGGCTGGCCAAGCCCCGCCAGTGGGAACCCTTACCTCATGGGGGTGTGGCCAGACTGGATGAGGGTCTGAGGGCCGTTTTCAGGCTGCCCACAGCTCCCATTGACCCAAGGTCCCAGCGAGGCTGGCTGGAATCAGGTTTCTGGGGTTTATTTATCTTCTATAATTGAAACTTTGTTACCTTGAGCTGAAGCCTAGGCAGGCAATGGAAGCCTCCTGTTTGCTCTAGCTCTGTGGCTGCCGGTCTCCATCTTGGCTGGGTTAATTTGCATACAGCTGCTCTGATTGGCTGCGAGGTGTGGCTTGGCTGGTGGGCGTGGCTTAGGTGTCTCGGAGTGATGGTTAATTTGCATATTACTCTTTTATTAGATTAGATGGCCCACTCAAGGGGGTCACGTTGAGAGCCTATGTTCTATGTCCATGTTGTCCCTGTCACTAATACACCTATGGAATTGCCTTCCAACATGGTTGTTAATTATTTTATTCTCAGTATGAACATATATTCATCCTTTAATTGATTTTAATTAGGAACAAAAATATTATTTGAAGAATGGTGAAAAAGTGGCTATTAAGAAGATTGACTTTTACTCTATGGCTTATAAATTGCTTTGAAGATTAGCCCCCACTGGGAGTCCCAAAATGTTTCTTGCAGAGGCATCATGGGAAAAAGTGCGTATCTTCCAAGGGGGGCCCTTAGAAGGTGATGGCTTGCATCTGTATGTGAAAATTCCAATAGATGAGTGTTAAAAAATAATTATATTGATTTATAGTAATAGTTTTTTATAACATTGGACTTTCATAGAAATATATTTGTAGCTATAGGGAATTTAGCTTAGTAATCAGCTTGTTTTGCTTTGCTTTTACTTTGAAAATTTAGGTCTTAACATGATTTGGGTTAAGGAGATCAAGGATTTTCTTCCCAATGTGACAAGTTTTCTCCAGGAGTTGCTTTGAATGTGCCCATCATTGCTTCATTTCTCTCCTTACTGCTATCAATTCACAAGAGAAGGGAGCTCCCCACATACTTCTGCACATCCTAATATGTGTTATAGCAAAAGGGTCTTGTCTTTATTGTTATTATTTTGTTGTTGTTAACCCTCACCCCAGGATATTTTCTCTGTTGCTTTTTAGAGAGAGTGGAAGGGAGGGAGAGAGGGAAAGAGAAACTTCAATGTGAGAGAGACACATCAATTGATTGCTTCCCACAGGGACCCAGAACAGGGCCAGGGATTAAAATTGCAACCCAGGTGCATGCCCTTGACAGAGAATGGAACCTGCGACCCCTCAGTGTGTGGGTCGATGATCTAACCCCTGAGCACACTGCCAGAGTGGGCATCTTGTCTTTAGGAGGAGTCTAACTGAGGGTCACAAATGCCTACAGGGGCCAGGCAGGTCACAAATGAGTGAAGAAGGCTATGCATAAGGAAATAACAGTGCTGGCCTGGTGACAAATGGACAACGGCTGTCAGCCTCCGTATTGGAAGCAGCAGGGAATGGTGGGACCTGGAGAAACGCATCCCCTCGTCAAGGGAGCTGGCTTTTACCTTAAGGGAGTGTAAACTTGAGGCTGTTATACTAGTAACTGCTGATTTTCATTCTATCAAGCTGTAAGTCTGGGTCTTTATCTTACCACTCGTGATTTTCAAATGTCGGCACAGAATTCAGACATACCAGACAGGCAGAGGGGCATAGCGATCAAGAACTTGTACCCTGGAGTCAGACGGCTTGCGTTCAAATTCCACTTCTGCCACTTATTAATTAACTGTGCCACTCTAGGCAAGTTACTCAACCTGTCTGTGCCTTAGTTTCTTTATCTGTAAAAGGGTAGGGTAATAATAGTACCTACCTCGCAGGTTTGATGTAGATTAAGTGAGTTAACATAGGGAAAGCATATACATGCCTCTACCCAGAGTGCTACAGACATGTTAGTTTTGCTGTTTAAAGTGAGAAATCACTGCATGGTTTAAATAAAACATCTGCAGGCTGAATTAGGCCCATAGACTTCTGATTTGGGTACTGTGGTGTAGAATCAGGAAAGAAAGCTTTAGGTAACCTAAAAGCTTGTATAAAATTATGTTCACCATCTCTGCATATCCTCGTACACTAAGACTTTGTAAAAGTCAGCCTGACCCTTAGTAACTCTCCAATTTGCTGATGAACACAACCGCCCCAGTAGTCACTCAGTGACCCCACAAGAGGGGGGACTTGTCCATTTCACCTGGGCAGGGCTCTACAGATACAGCTGTCTGTGTTGTTAGCATATTGAAACACCCCCATAATGGCTCATGAGCAGATGCTATCCTAGCCGACCCCATCCATAACTTGGCTATCCCAGACCCTCAGAGCGGGCCAGTATCCCTGCCCCCAGTGGCCCTGGCCCTCAGACCGGCCTCTGCTCCGCAGCCTGGCATCTCTTCTCATTGGTTAGTGTCCATGCCGCGCCAATTAAATATTTTCTTCACCACTTTTGCACTTAGGTGTAGCAAAGCCAAATAAGTTGCAGATTCAAACATGAAAAGGTGTGGGGGTTTTTTTCCTCCCAAAACATGTTATTTAACCTCACCGAGTCCTAGTTTCCTTATCTGTGAGTTGAGGATAATATTAGTAACTAACTCTTGGGTCGTGATACATGAGAGAATCCATACAAAATGCTTAGCACAGTGCCTGAAACAGGGCAACCCGCCCTCTAGAATGCTACTGTCAGTATTAATTTAGGTTCTCTCCCACCCCCTACCAGGAGGAGACCATGCCTTGAATCTCTCTTATCAGGAAGCCTTAATCTGGTTGATGGAGTTGCTATTCAGAGCCTATGAATTTTTAACTATGTATGTTCAAAGATTTTTTTTAACAATTAAATATAAACAATATTAATAAAATTATAACAGCACAATTAGATATAAAATATTAATAAAATTAGAATATAACAAGCACATAACATTATAAATAATTTGGACAATTAAAAAAAAAACGGGGAAAAAGTCTAACATCCCAATCTAGAACACCAGCTTCTTAAGTATTATATTTAAACATGATTATTTAATAAGAAATTTTAAGAACAATTTTATACCTTTCTGTTATTTGGCCAAATTATTAGCTCCCTAAGGGCAGGGGCAAGTCCACCTTGGTCACTGTTATATCCCCAGCACTTGCAGAGTGCCTAGGCCATGACAGGTACTCAACCCATAGTTAGTGAATGAATGTTTGAATGAAGAATGAACAAATAAAGACTGGGGAGAAGGCAGACACAAAACATTAGCATTAGAGTCCAGGACAGACCGAGCTGAGTTTCTGCTAACCAGGAGTTGGCCAGCAAGGACCAAAGATTCAGAATTCAGTTTCTGGGAAGGTAGAGAAGGGAAGAACAGTTGGGAGTCAAGGTCCTGAAGTCTACATGGGGACGGTCCTAAACAGGATCTCAATATGTGACAAGAAGCCCCAGCACTGAGGTGGGAGCTCAGAACAGAGTGATCCTGCTCGCCCAGCACCCCCTGCTCAGGCACCTGCTGGTCTCGGAGTGTATCAGGTCCTCTTCCACAGGCAGCTACACCCGCACTGGGCCATATGGGAGACAGAGCACCTAGAGCCCATGCAGTCCCTGGCCTGGTTCATCGTCCTGCACACAACCTTACTGCTTGTCCCAGCCCATCTCATATCCAGCCTTGATCAGGGGGGCCTTCCTGCCTCCTGTTGCTTCCCTTCAGTGGGAACTAAGAACATCCTGGGGTCTCTGCAGGCCTTTAGGCTCAGGTCAGGCTCATGTCAGAGATACATAATGTAAGCGCTTAGGTCAAGGCCCTTACATCATGTCTCTCTGTGAGTAGCACCTAATTTAGAGCAGAAGGCCCTAGACTATTGGCTTCTAGTGCAAACATGTCAAACTCAAAGGCTGACATAGGCCAAATAAACAAGGCATTTGGGCCACAAGTTTGACATGCTTGTTCTAGTTCATCATTGTATTCAGGGCTATGTTAGCAACAGCTGTTGGGGTTACTAACACATTTAAATGCAGCAAGTGACTACAGGATTCACACCTGGCCCAGGGATGGGGCTCTCCAGCCAAGTGTCCAGCAAAGTTTTCAAGACCTTGAAATGTATTGCCAACCACCTTGATTATCCATAAAATGTAACCCAATGTCTGACACCTTATTAGATGGGGGTGGGCAGAAGTAGGTTTACAGTTGTGAGCATGGAAACACAGAATTAACTCTTGTATTATTATTTACTAACCAGAGGCCCCATGTATGACATTCATGCACTGGGGTGGGGGGATCCCTCAGCCCAGCTTGTACCCTTTCACAGTCAAGGGGCCTTTTTGCAGGCAACAGGCCTAAGCCATCAGTCGGACATCCTTAGCACTACTGCAGAGGCAGGCCACTTTGCTCGCCAGCCACCAGCCTGGCTTATGGCTGAGTGGTGCTCCCACTGTGGGAGCACACTGACCACCAGGGAGCAGCTCCTATGTTGAGCGTCTTCCTCCTGGTAGCCAGTGCGCATCATAGTGACTGGTGGTTCCACCATTCGGTAGATTTGTATATTACCCTTTTATTATATAGGATGATTGTATTATTTTCCATATAAAAAAAACTGTAAACCTACTTCCGCCCAGCCCTGTATAAATGAATAAATACACGAATAAACAAATGGGAGGGTGTAGGCAACAGTTGCTCCATAAATGTGTGCTGTGTGAATGGGTTCTCTCATCAACTGTTTTCTGAAAATTCCAGTGTCCCTTACATGCAACACAGCATTCTGAATACATCTTAACCAGCATCTGAGACTGTTCCAGAGGTCAAGTTCACCCTCTTACTTGGACCTGGGCCTTTGTATAACACACTTCAATCACCGGTCTAGGGCGGCCGTCAGTAGAGGTTTCTGCTGTGAGTAACATGTCCGGAGCACAAGCCCTATTTTGCTTTACATACTTGAGTGAAGAATTGGTCCCCGGCTGAACATAATGGAAGTCATTTGTTCTGGAAAAAGCAATTCAGAAAAAGATATCACCTAAAGAGCTCGAGCAGTCCACTCAGAACTCTCTCCTCCGACACGCTCTGAAAGATCCATGGGCTTAAGAGCTATTTTGGGGGGAGTGATTTAGCTTCCCATAATGGCATCTTCTAGGAAGTCTGTCTGTTCACTGGAACTGTTGCTCCTGCAGTGTGCGACGGGCCCCGTCTGGGAAGTAAGGACGCTCCCTTCAGCGTCTGGTGGCCCCATTAGAGCCCTTTGGAAGCGGCTTCCACAATCCCCGGTCAGGCTGTTTGCATCAGTGGGAAAAGTGGAGAGCAACTCCTTTCACTTCAGAGGCTGTCCTTGAGAAGACCCTGTCCCTGAGTCCCCATCGGGGAGCTGGTGACATTTTCCTATTGTTCTTCATGGCCCCATCCCTGCCGCCAGAGGTGAAGGGGAGTCATGGGCTTCATGCACAAGGACTAGGAAGAGGGGGAGGGGGTCCCCCCAAGCTGCTCTGTTTTCATCTGCCTTCGGACTTCACCATGGGATTGCTTCTCCCTGTTAGAGCCGTGGTTTTCATAACTCAGCCCTAAAACCAGAGTGCCCTGTGGCCTCGGGGTGGGAGTAGAGCTTCTGTGGCCTGGTGGGTAGAGGGTGCAGGGAGGTCGGAGGGCAAGTCCAGCCCTCACTGGAGTGGGAGGGACACAGTTCTTCTCATGTTCCTTGCAAGTGAGCTTCTCAAGGTGCACCTCTGGCGCAAACTGGGGGGAGCCGAACCCAAGCCCTCGCCTTGTGACAGGAAGCGGCCATTCAGCCACGTTCAGCTTTTGTTCAGAGCCTCCCGAAAGGGAACTGCCCTGCCCCGCCCGGGGCTTCAGGGAAGCCGGACCCTCCCCAGAAATGACAAATGGAAAAGACAGACGGACTCGAGCCAGGCCAGGATACAGTCTCTGGGAAGAGGTTGTTTGTGACTCCGATGCCATAGAAAACACATCCTTTTAACTTATTAAGTAGGGCCACAGCACAATCCCCCAGGCTGGAGGTTACCACGGTGAACCCAACCCCAAGATTACAATCTGCCAGCCCAGAGGTCCAGGGACGCATGGAGGCCCAGAGAGGAAGTCGAGTTCACTGTTGGTAAATTTTTTTGGATGCTGTTTATGTTTGAACTTTTCTCTGTTTTCCTGTAGAAACTTCCGTACCCTCTTCCTGTGTCCCTACAAAAGGCCCGGACAATGAGGTCCCAGCCCTGCTGTGGGACACGGGCGGGGCCCCACCTTCCTCCTTCCTGCAGGGATATCCTTTCCTATAGAAGAGGTAAGAATGTAAGGTTCGTGTGAACATGTTATTATATTCCTTATCTCAGTCATTTTGTGATTTGCTGGTTGGCGACAAGAAGTCAGCCTGGCCATGCTCACAATAGAGGTGGCCCCGGTTCCGAGTCTGGGCTCGTGCTGTTTTCTCAGCTGAAGAGGGCAAGCGGCCGGTGAAACCGCTGCTTGTTTTCCGGGATCTTATCAAGAGTTCACGTCTAAGGCCAGAGAGAGAAGGGAGGGCTCCGCTTTTTTTTTTCTCTCTCCTCATTGTTTCCAACTGAATTGGCAGGAAACAGGAATCCTCTACCTGTCCCCCTGGGGAGCAAAATTGATTCGATTCCATTTTTCAGATGTATCCGCCGCCACCAGAAGTTGGGGACATTTCCGCTCACCCTCGAAACGAGTGTGTTCTGCATTTACAGCAAATGACAACTTTCAAAGTTGGCAATAAATCAAAGTCAAATGAAGAGCTTTGGGATTGGGGGTTGCTGTAAACTGCACCCGAGGATCTCAGATTTATTTTCTCATTCACCCCTTTTCAGGCTGTGGACCCCGACTGACTCCAAATGCACGCACGCGTGTGGTGCGTGTGCATGTGTGTGTGTGTGTGTGTGTGTGTGCTGTCGACAGCATAGACTCTCAGAATGAAAATCCTTCACACAGAGTCTCACATAAATTCGAAGGGTTCACATTCACAGCCGCCCGAGAGGGTATGTGGCTGGTGGACAAGGCAGACTCCACATGGAAGGTAAGTCTGTTTCTCAAGAATCATGGTGTGTTTGTGGTTGACCCAGTATTTTCCACTTACATCAGTTCAGCCTATTTAGTCCACTTGGACAAGAGTCACGGTCCACCTAGGTTTTTCATTTTACATGAACTCAACCTCAGATCATTATATTCTGAGGAAACTGGCTGTTTTCCTGCCTATGGATAAAGTTTAAACATAGGAATTGTATAAACTGCAATATTCCACAAACAGTAGGAGCTCTCCTTTCAACATCAACTCCTCACCTTGGAGCTTAGATGGCAGAACCTCAGCTACTGGATAGAATCAGAAAACAACCCTCCAGAGCACAAGAACCAGGAAAAAAGCAATTGAGTTCTGCTCTAGTGGGGTCTTGGTTTTCCCAGGCCACACCATCTTCCATCCAGGGACCTGCCTCTGTTAGAGGCTTTGTCCCCACCCAGTCTTATTAGAGATCATCCACTTCCTCATACCCACTGCTTACCTGGTAGCTGTTTGTGGCTCTTCTGCTACATTAGAATATTTGAAGGAGAAACTCTCCAGATTTCCTCTTCCTATGGGTCCTTGGTGGCCCACGGGGCAGCTGCTACTCCCAGACCTGCCTGCTTCTCGACTCCCGTGGCTGTGTTTGGTGGAAGCCAGACCCTCTGTGCTCATCCGGGAGCACCCAACTGATGTTTCAGATACAGAAATCCAATAGGTCTGCCCAGAGTCACCCCAGACTGTTTTTGCACCCAAATGAGACAACCACCTTATGATCAGTCTCTACCGAGTTAGATTTATGGGAGAAAGATATTTCACATCCTTGTATTGTATTAACCAGTGTGTTCCCGTAATCCCAATATTTCCTTTCTCTTCTTGGCGTTTCCCTCGTGTCCCTATTCCATTTGAAGCAGTTGGGCTCTTCTGTACGAACTGCCTCAGAGAAAGGATGTTACTGTGGAAAAAAGAGCCTGGAAAAGACTCTTCCTGATTTTTTAATTCAAAAGCTTAGGCCATTAAGGAAATGGAAAAAGACCCACAGAAAGGATCAAGCATTTGGCAGAAGTATCACAAGTGAGAACAAAATTTCTCACCAGCCCCACTAAATGAGCTTTAAGAATTCAGAACCAGAGTAGAGAGAATGATGGGTGAGATCCGAGCCACGAGGGCCAGATCTGAAGGAGCTACAGAGCATGAGCAGAAACAGCACCTTTAGACCATCCATTATCCACTCACATGATGCTGTATCACCCATGCCCAGGGCTACACTAATTGACTCGTCCTCTGGCATCCAAGAAGGACATCTCAGTGTCTATGTAGCTGGAATAACAACTGATTATGCCCCCAGCCCTGGCTATGTTGTCACAGTTGAACTTACCCAACGTGATCAAATCAACATATAATTTCTCAGGGCACTAGTAAGCCCCCAAGAAGGAAGGTGGGGTCCTTAGGCACTTGACAAGGAAGTGCTGTGGAAGGAAAGTCCCTTGTGTCTACAACGGAATAGAACCAGCTTAAGGTTTTTCCCTGGCCAAACACAGTGGTGAAGATCCACCTCCACCCAAGTCCTCTCTGGCTTTCTCAAGTGAAGCACACTGCTCTTCCGTATTCAACAACTTTGAACTGTTTCCCCAGAGCCTGTCCAGGAGTCTATTTGGGTTATTCTACCTTGTGTTGCATTTCTAGCCTCTGACATAACCTTGACCTTGACCTCAATCTTGCGTAATTGCCTGGTTTTCCAGGTTCTCATCTCCTTTGCCACAGAGCCCTGAAATCCCCAGCTCCCTGGCCGGGATTCTATCAGCTTTCAACTTTCCACTTCACTGGGGTGTCAGTTCCAACACCCCAGCCATCCTCCTTCTCATGGCACATCAATCACACACCTAGAGGTTTTACAGCCTCTAAGACCCTCACCCCCCTCCTCCACCCCATTTCCCTAAGATGAAGTGACTTACGGATCAATGGAGTCCACAGGGCCACAAGAAGGTGGAGGTTTTGCCTTGGATGAGTCAGGGTATTATATTAACAGAACAAATTTGGTCCGAAGGCTAGTTTGGATCCCTTCTCATCAACATGGAGTCCCTTTCTTCACTCTCTTCCCACCCATGTGACTGTGCGGTTAGAAATCCTGAGGATAAGCCTGCCCTCCTCCTCATTAGGGAAAGGGTAGTAGGGAGGATCCAGACCCTACACAGAGGCTTCTATGTAGTCCAGAGGTAGGATCCAGAGGGCCACAGAATGGGCCGGAGGGGCAAGGGCCATAGCTGAAGTTTTAAACTAGAGAAGAAAGGGGACAGGGATAGCAATAAGTCTTCAGTGAAGTTCTCTGGTTACGCCTACACTGAAGAGATCAAAATGGAAAACATAAAGTGGAAGTGTCACTTCTGGTGTATGCCACACACCTAGCCTATGGAGCATCTTCATCTTCCCCCTAGCCTTTCCCTGGTCACCGAGGTGCTTGAGGCTTAGCTAATGTTTATAAAGTCTTCTACAGGTCTCAGAGGAAAGTGACTACAAAAGCGCAAGAGTGAGTACCGTCACTCTCCCTGCCCAGATCAAGTCTAGTGAGCAATAACTGGATCTAAAGGTAAAGAAATGTTGGTGTGTGTTTCAAAGGCTACCACTACCTGGAAGAAATGCACAAGGAAAGGCCATTTTTCATGGTGAAATTATTAAAGTCTTTGGAGCCAAAATAAAAAAGGAGAGAAGCAAACATCAAGGGATTAGGGGTGACCATGAAAGCAGACTCGTTAGCAAAATCAAAGCGGGCCCTCAACCACAGCGACAGCATGACTGATTTCTATGTAAAACTCTCAGATCTAGGCCATTACAGGACCTGCTGGCTCCATGAGCTTTTATTGTGGTAGCATTTCTCTGGATTGAATTCTGGCTGAATTAATGGAGCATAGATTGGGGTGGGGGGGTACATTTTTTTATTAAAAGACAGAGATTTTTGTGATCAATTATGGTAGCTAGGGGTGTGCAGGTGGAGGAGGGGTGCATTCCAGAATGTGTCTTCTACCAGTTGCCCTAACGATCATTTCCATCTCTGGAGGCTCACTGCCTGAATTCTGATCCTTGGTGACCTTGGGACAAGTTATTTAACCTCCTGGCACCTAAGCGTCATTTATAAAAATGAAAAAGTGGAATAGCAGTGGCTATGTCTGTGGGGTAAGAATCCACTTTTTACTGTATTGCTGGGCCTCTTACGAGAAGCACTTAATTACTTCAATGATAATTGTAATCACGGCTGTGGTTCACTGAGCACTCTTGTGTGCAAGGGATGCCACTAAGTTTGTACAGTCTTCACAATACAACATCATGGAGAAAGTATCTTTATTACCCTTGTTCAGTGGGTGAGATAACGGAGGAACAAAGACATGAGGCAATTTGCCCAGAGCTAGCAAACGTTAACATCAGGATGTAAACCCAGGTGGTTCAGATACATGATGCATGCTCTCACTCACTACACTACCATCAAATTTATCACTTTCTGCAGCCTGTTCTCCCCTCAAGACATAGTTCAGCTCTCACTTCTGTGATGCCACCTCTGACCACATCTGCTATTCATTCATTCACCAAACATTTACTAAGTACCTATTGTGGTCAAGGGGCCAATTTGGGATCTTATAACGTATACAAGTCAAATAAATCATAATCCTTGCCATCCAAGAGTTCACGGTCTAGCAGTGGAAGATAAAGTGAGCTCAAAACCTAGAATGGAAAGGCCATAGACAGGGACAAGATTCTAAAAGAGTTCAGAGACAAGGGAGGATACTCCTAACTCTGGGAAGCGGACTCACACTCTGAAGACGAGAAGAGCACAGACGAAGTGGCTGAGATGGAGGACTTGACAACCTGCTACGGGTGGGGCCTTTGTTTGGTAGAAATGAGACCCAGTGAGAAAGTTTTGCTTAGGCCAGCGATAGGGTCAGAGAGAAACTTAATGAGAATAGCAAATATTTGTAAAATGCCCGACAGGATCACAGGATGCTAAGCACTTTCACATAACTCATTTCATCTGCAAAACAACCCTAAGAGGAAGAAGATACTGATACTTCCTCAATTTTACAGAAAGCCTAGTTAGGTAGCATAACTGGGATAGAACCCAAGCAGTCTGGGCCCAAAGGCTGCATCTGTAACCACCTTATTAAACGGCCATTTTTATCCCCCCATCTATTCGTGGGCACTTGAGTTGCTTCCATAGCTTGGCTATTGTAAAAATGCTGCAATGGACATAGAGCATGAATTCTTTCCAATCAGTGTTTCAGCTTTCTTTGAATATGTACCCAGAAGTGGAATTGCAGGGTCATAAAACAGTTCCACTTTTAATTTTTTGAGGACCATCCATACTGTTTTGCATAGTGGCAGTGCCAACTTACACTCCTACTGACAGTACACCAGGATTCCCTTTTCTCCACATCCTCATCAACATTTGTTTATTGGTTTATTATGGTAGCCACTCTCACAGATGTGAAGTGATATCCCATTGTGATTTTAATTTGCATTTCCCTGGGGATTAGTGACATGGAGCATATTTGTAATGAAATATTACTCAGCCATAAAAAAGAACAAAATCTAACCATTTGCAATAGTTTGGATAGACCTAGAGGATACTATGCTAAATGAAATAAGTCAGTCAGAGAAAGACAAATACCACATGAACTCACTTATAAATGGAATCTAAAGAACAATATAAACGAACAAATAAAACAGAAACAGACTCATAGATACAGAGAGCAGACGGATGCTTCCGAAAGGGAGGGGCAGTGGGGACTGGGCGAAAATAGTCATGGGGATGTAAAGCACACATAGGAAATATGGTCAATAATACTGAAATAACTATGCATGGTGTCTGTTGGGATAACACTTTGTAAAGTATATGATTGTGTAACCACTATTCTGTATACCTGAAATTAAGACAACATTAAACATAACGTAATTGGAAAAATTAAAAATAAAAATGTATTACTGCCACTCCTCAAACATAAATAAAAGCTACCTTTTGTTAGAGAAATACCTCAGTTGCCCGTACATCGGGCAGGTTGAGGAGAAGAGGGCCTTAGGGGGCAGGGGGCTATTTCAGTACCCCCAGCACCACCCCAAACTTCCATAGCACTTTGTCCAAAGCGCTCATTTGGTTCTTTATTCTCCTGTTAGCTTTTCGTACGTGTATTAGTGTTCTCTTCTCAAGTGAATGGGAAACAATAAAAAACATGTTGTTTCTATAACCCATGTAACATATAAACAGATATCATACGAAAGAGTTTGAATTCATAATTTCTAATATGCTATCGTTCTCTGATACCTTAAGGGAGTGGATCTTGACAATAGTTACAGCAACAAACTACCACACAGGGGACTCCCCAGTGTTACACTTTCCAGGGGGCTCCCCAGTGCTACACTTTCCCGCAGAGAGCCATTCTAATTCCCACCCTTACAACAGACTTCTGAGGTGGATGGAGCAAGCCTACCCTCTACAGAGGAGAAAACAGATCCGGTGAGATTAAGTGACCTGCCCAAAGTCCCCCAGGGCCTAAGCGCTAGGATCTGGACTCCAACCCAGGTGTTCGATTCCAAGGCTGGCGCTCTTCTCAAAGCTGAAGACAAGTCTGTGATTCCCTCTGACAGCACAACCTCACCTTCGTGTTAAATGTTGCTTCTGAGACACTCAGTGTTTAATTGTATCCAAAGGGGTGGGCCGGTAGGACTAAACCTGCTTTATGGTGGAGAAACCTTAGCACAATTTATGGGTGCGTCAGAGCTGAGCGACGAGGCGGGTGCTGCAGAACCAGGTGGGGCGCTGTCATTGCGTCCCCTGGTTGCAGCTCCCAAGGTTGCAGCTTCCTGCAGCTTCCATGTTAAGGCCACATTAATTTTGCTGCCCTTGCATTCATCTATAAATACTTTGATGTGGACGGATGTGGGTCTGAAGTCACACTCTCTGACTCACTTCTACTTCAAAGAAACTACTTATGAATGAACTCACCCAGGTATGTCAAAACGCTAGAAATCATTGGCAGTTCCCTGCTGATTAAATAAGCCCTCCTGGAAGTGATTACGTGAAACACTGTCTGTGGAAGTGTCTAGCACAGTGCTAGGCACATACTGGCCTTTCAATAACTAGTCTTTTCTGAGCACTGCTTGGGCCGGGCTCTGTTGTAGGAGCTAAGAATGGAGCAGCTAATAAAACAGGTGAGGTTCCTGTCCCCAAGGAGCCTCGCTGGGGAAGACAGAGGATGAATGAGCAAATGAACAAGAAGGCATTTCAGGTCCTGAAAAGTTCATTGAGGAAAACAAAACAGGCGACATGATGGAAAGTGACTGTGAGTGACAGCTACAGAAGGCAGGGAGGGTCTCCGTGACAGGATGTCTTCCTTTTTCTTTTTGGTTAAACCTCCCTGGAGGTTATTTCTTCATGTACTTTTAGAGATAATGGAAGGGAGAGTGAGAGACAGAGAAAGGGAAACATTGATGTAAGAGAAACACATCGATTGGTTGCCTCCTGCATACACCCCGACTAGGGCCGGGGATCAATCCTGCAACCGAGATACGTGCCCTTGACCGGGAATCAAACCCTCAACCCTGCAGTCTGAGAGCTGATGCTCTATCTATTGAGCCAAACCGGCTAGGGCAGGATGTCTTTCTCTTGAGGGCCATCCATCCAATGGCTGCAGGAATGCCATTTGGGCAGCAGCACACATTGGCCTAGCCTGTGGGGGCTGTAAGAAGCTCATGTGGCTGGAATGTGAACAAGAGGAGAAGAGCAAAGACAGAATTCTAAAGAGGAGGTGGCAGCCAGATCATGGAAGGTCTTCATAGGCGGGGGAAAGGAGTGTGGGTTACATTCAAGTGTGAATGGAACTCGTTGGAGGCAGTTAAGGCCCACTAGCTGGGTCTGACTTACACGGCTATCCCTTGGAGATGTTGTGAGTTCAGGTCCAGATCACCACAATACAGCAAAGGTTGCAATAGAGTCATGATCCTTTTGCTTCAATTTGTAAAGCAATGCAAATCCGTGAAGTGCAATAAAGCAAAGCGCAATAAAGCAAGGTCTGCCTGTATTGGTAAAAGCTACACTAGCTTCTGTATTGGAGTGGAGGGTGGGGGACATATCTCTCAGTCAGCTCTGGCTGCTACAACAAGATACCAGAGGTGTGTGTTTCTCACAGTTCTGGAGGCTGAGAAGTCCAAGACCAAGTGATATCAGATGCGGTTCTTGGTGGGGCACTCTTGCTGGCTTGCAGACAGCCGCTTCTTGCTGTGTTCTCATATGAGAGCGAGAAAGAGAGCTGTGAGCTTTCCTCTCCTTTGAAGGGCACTAATGCCATCATGGGGACTCCACCCTCATGACCTCATCTAAACTAATTACTTCCCTAAAGCTCCACCCCACACCCTCACACCTGGGTGAGGGTTTCAACATATGGCTTTTGGGGAGACACAGATATCTGGTCCATAACGAGGCAGGAGGAAAAAATTAGGAGCTGCCACAGAGGTCCAGGTGGGAGCTGGTGGGGCTGGGCCAGGGCGGGCTCAAGTGGGTGGAGAGACATAGATTCATCTTGTCCTTTGGAGGACAAGCCCGGGATAAATGCTTCCACACCCTTTTACTTTTCTTCATTTTCTCCCTTGCTGGTTCCTCACTTCATTTCATTTATTGAGTTTTGGCATAAAGTATTTCTTAGGTAATTTGCACCTTTTTCTTTAAATGTGCAGATGAAAATTGTATCCAGAGCCAAGTCGATTCAGGTCGATTCAACAAAACTGTTTCGAAGAGAATATGTAGTGTGGGAGATACACAACCTTGTCTCATCAGATGCTTTTTTCTACCGGTTTCCATTCAATTCCACAATGGACTGTGATTGGCGGTTATGAGCCGGGCATTATCCTCGGTTCTGGAAGTTCAGATGAACAAGACACCTACTTACCCCTCGATGATCTCACAGCCCAATAGCAGAGAGAGATGAGCCAGGAAACAAAATGCAGTACAGAGCGGCACAGGACACACGAGAAGTATGTAAGATGGAGAGCACCAAGCAGCACAGAGGGAGGGGGTAACTCTGAGACAGGAAGAGGAAGAGCTCCCAGGGCAGGTGCCTGCTGGCCTAGGTGTCAGGGAAGGATGGTTCCCTGGTCGATGAGGGGACATTCTAGGTGAGGGGAATAGCTCGAGCAGAGATATGAAGGAATGAAGCAGGAGGGTTGCTGTGAGGAACTATAGGCCGATCTGCATGGCTGGAGCAAAGATCATGGAGGGAGATGAGGCCATGAACGTGAGCCCTGTTTATTGCTATGGATAAGCTTGCCCTAGAGTCTGCAGGTGACAGGGAGTCAGAGACCTACTTCCCACAGGGAGAGACCGTCAGATTCATTCACCTCCACACATTTACCAAGTGTAGCTTTAACACACACACACACACACACACACACACACACACACATTCTGTTTGAGAGTATTTGCAAAGGTGTGTGAATGAGAGACTTTCAAAACATGTGGCTCCAAGGAAATTGTATAATTTGGAAAGGACAGAGGATGAGGAGAGGGAAAATTCCAGCCCGCTGAGGGGAGAGCGCTCTGTTATGTCTGCAGGCGTCTGAGGCAAGCCCTGCTCCTCCACAGAAGGGGGCGATTCATGCCGAGTGTAATGATAAGAGGTGCCCATTTTCCAGGGGCTGACATCCAATTACAGTTGCAGTGAGAAGGTGACGGGAGCCTGGAGGCCCGGCCGTGCCAAGGTACACATTTCCAGTGGGCACACCATTAAGGCATCTAGTAAAAAATCCTAATTGTGCTCAAAGGACTTTCATAGCACTTGGCAGCTGAGTCGCGGGTGTGGAATGTGAGGCTCCCAGGCCCGGCTGAGTCGTGTCCTGCAGCTTCTCAGAGGGTCCTGAGAGGTGGCGGGAAAGTCAGCAGCAATGCATGAAAACAAAGTAATTTGGATTCCACTCTATTTCTTAAGATGCCACATAAAGCTTGGGAAAGGGGGTGTTGCAAACCGAAGGCATGAAAAGACAGCGTCACCCCTTGACGTTCCTGCTGTGCAGAATGAGCTGGGAATGTGGAGGTTTCGACATGGAAACCCCCCAGGGCTTTCAAATGCTGTTGTTGGCTTTTTGGGGCTTGCTGGTAGACACTGCAGGGGTGCAGTCCCTGTGTTTGTAGTGGATACAGAAGCAAAAGGGGGCTCGGGGCAAGGCGAGGAAATAAAATGGGAATTGTTACGTTATTTGGCAAAGAAAATGCTCAGACATTATTGTCTGCTGTTACAAAATCTTAACAAATCTGCCCTGCCTCACAGGGTAGCAGCTCACTGGGTTGCTATTTAGACGTCAACTTGCACTGGCCACATAGCAAGTGCTCAGTGACCACAGGTGGCTACTGACTGCCCTCGTGGACAGCACAGATAGGGCAGAAAGCTGTAATGGGCAGCACTGCTTTAGACGCCAGCTTCTCCGTGCTCTTCCCTCAGACCGCAGACTGTGGTTGCTGCTTCATATACCATTGTGATGAGAGCAATAATCTATAATAATAAAAGCGTAATATGCCAATTAGACCGAATGTCCTTCCGGACGTCCTTCCAGGACGACCTTCTGGACAAAGCCAGGGCTGTGAGGGAAGCCCGGGTCCCAGGTGCCTGCCTGTGGCCAGAGGGAAGCCCGGGTCCAGGGTGCCAGAGGGAAGCTGGTGCCGGCAGCCAGGGGAAGGCAGGCCTACTCTTGCACAAACTTTGTGCATTGGGCCTCTAGTCACATTAATAAAACAATGATGGGCCATGTTGTTGATCTCTCTCTCTCTCAGGCACTATGCTAACATCTTTCCAGATCTGCCAGGTTAATTCATTGAGAAGTTGATTTTTCCCCTCATTGCTTTTTCCCTCTCCTCACCCCCATATCTAAGAGAGAAGTAGCTGTGGGTCCTTGTGCAGGGAGAGGCCGGTGTTGCAGAGCCCAAAGCTGAAGTTGACTGAAGACAATGTATCTGCTTGTCTTTTGCAGAAAGACCCAGGCCCTAGGTTCCCACCCCAAAGTGTGACACAGAAGCCTGGAATCACTGAGCTTGAAGGGACCACCGGCTGGGCCACCACTAGTCCACATGGTATTCTTACGCTAATTAGAAAAATGCCTCCTCTTCCTCACATGAAACCATTTATTGTTAGGCTAGTATATTACTGATATGGGCTGAATTGTGTCCCCTTATCTAATTCATAAGTTTAAGCCCTAACCCCCAGGACCTCAGAATGGGACTGCATTTGGGGAGAGGGTCTTTAAAGAGGTGATTAAATTAAAATGAGGCCACAGAATGGGACCTAATCTGATCTGACTGTTGTCCTTGTGAGAACAGGGACTTGGGACACGCAAAGTGACCACAGGAGCCCACACACAAGAGAGGCCATGGGAAGCAGCAGCAAGGGGTGGCCATGGAAGCAACCTCAGAGGAAGCCAACCCTGCCAGTGCTTTGATCTTGAACTTCCAGCCTCTAGAACTGGGAGAAAACCATTCTGTTGTGTAAGCCACCCGGTCTGTGGTACTTTCTTATGGCAGCCCCAGCGAACTAACACAATTGCTGTTCAGTCGGAACACCTCTCCCCGGTTAGTCTTTCCAGAGCCCGTGCTGGGCAGCAGCCTGACTGTGTGCTCAGGTAGCAGGACTCTCTCCTGTTCACTTATGCGCTGTATACCTGGGTAGGGGCTGCTAGTAGGTGAAGAGACCCTGTCAGGTTTAGAGTAAGGTGACCAGACGTCCCACTTTTGGCAGGACAGTCCCGATTTTTAACAGTTTGTCCTGCGTCCCGCGGCGTTTTAAAAAAGTCCTGATTACTCTTTGTAATATTTTAAGTAATAATTAAAAAAAGAAAGAAAAAAAAAAGAACCCCCCCCCCCCCGGTCAATGGTGTACTGCTTTAAATCTGGTCACCTTAGTTTAGAGGTACAGACACATAGGAAGGGGCCTCCAAAGAGTGGGGGGGGGGGCGGGGGGGTGAGGGGAAAAACCACTGGAGTGAGCTGGGGTAGGGCATAGACCTGTGTACCAGCAAGTGTGTGTGTGTGTGTGTGTGTGTGTGTGTGTGTGTGGTCCACCAAGTGTGTGCACAGCTGTGTGTCCCTCACTGCTCCAGGTCTGAAGTCTCCACGCCCATCCACACACTCCCATAAACCTTAGTATGGGTCTGTGATATGAATGGTGCCCCTTTGGAGGAGACACTGTTTGGTGTAGAGCCTGACCTGCACGTGGACTTGGACAATGAGGGAATCAGTGAGATGCTGGAGCCCAAAAAAGATGGTTGCACATTCTAGAAAGACCCTAGAGAGGAGAATTGCCACAATAGATCCTGCCGACCCAGTGGAAGGGGAGATGGGAGGCAAATTTAATTTCATGCAATGAAGAGAGACTCCATGGCTCTTCTTGCACATTTGACTTTGTGTAATAAAATTTGTGCTTCTGTAAATGCTTTTACATTTTTGTTTTATTATCTAGGACACCACTGTATGCAGTCTATTATCTGGGTAGTTACATTTTGGGTAAATATGTTGCTAGAAAAGGCTTCCTGGAGATGATGCTACAGCAGAAAGATCACTTAGGCCTTGCTCATTCTTCTTTGGTCAAACGTACATATTTGTTTGAAATAAACCCTTTGGCTTTCCCTGGGATCCTGAGTGCCAATGCATAAATGACACTGTACTTTTTATATGCGCACACAGACACATGATTCACGCTTTCTGCATGATTGGGGAGCAGGGCTCCAGCAGGACACTTGTGGATGCTCAAACGGAATAGGGGGGAGGAGTAATGGGATGGTGAGATGCGGCAGGGAGCACTTTCTGGAAGGGCTGAAGCTGTAGAGAGGGTCTCATGGTAGGAGCTGTGGCCACTCCTACCAGAAGTCCAGCAGGCAAGGCCTGAGGCATAAGTACCCCAACCCCATTTCTCCACCCTCTGATCTCTACCAGGAGAGTCCTCATAGCTGAGCCCAACCAGAAGCCTGGAGCAGGGTGAGAAGAGTAGGGAGTGAAACTAGGAGAATAAACAGGAAAACCCAGCATACCTTCAAAACATGCATAATTTCATCTAGACCTCCATTGACCCTCTGGTTAGGTTCAATTACTATCCTCATTTTATAAACACAGAAGCTTAGTGTGGGGAGGAGTTTAAGTGCTTTTTTCACTAGATTTAAAGTGTAAGGCCTATAAGGCATGACCTGTTTGTCTTGTACCCAATTATGGCCCCCCAGTGCCTGGAAAAGTACCTGGAGTGTTGTAGGAGTACTACATGCTTGTTGAATGACTAAATGAGTTAAATACTCCAGTATCACACAAAGATCACATGGGAATGCAAAATTTGAGCCTAGCCTAGCCTGCTCAGTGGTTGAGCGTTGACCTATGAACCAGGAGGTCACAGTTCAATTGCCAGTCAGGTCATATGCCCAGGTTGTGGCCTTGATCTCCAGTGTAGGGCATGCAAGAGGCAGCTGATCAATGATTCTCTCTGATCATTGATGTTTCTCTCTCTCTCTCCCTCTCCCTTCTTCTCTGAAGTCAACAAAAATATGTTTTTTAAAATTTCGAATCCAGACTATCTGAGGGCAAAGCTCACAGGCCTAAGGATCACATCAATGTTCTCAAACCAAGATCTATATATCTCTGTAGGCCTAAAAGCTTACTGAGATAATTCTAAAATTTAGTCTATTTATTTCAATGACAGTTTTAAAAAGTTACTATTAGCATATCCCGGGTCACCTTGATGATTACCTAATCCCATCAAAAGGGACTGTTGTTTGATGTCAGGGCCCAAGTCTGTGTTTGCATTCACTGTCATATTGGCACAAAGTGGTATCACTGCAATTACCTGGGGCTAATGAGAAAGGAATGTGAGGGGGATTAATTTCTAAAAGATTCATAAGTGATGCCTGTGAAAGCCACATAACACCACAGAACACTATGAACAAGCAAAGTAGGGGTCGCACACAAAAGAACTGGTGGTGGGAGGTCAGAGCCATGGTCTCCTTGTGGCCAGTGATTTTGGTTAATGCAGATGCTACCTCTCACACTAACATTTTTATTTTTATACAATTGGTTTTTTAAAAATCCTCACCTGAGGATATGTTTTTTATTGATTTGAGAGAGAGGAAGGGAGGGGGAAAGAAAAAGAAAGAAACATTGATGTAAGAGGGAAACATCTATGGGTTGCTTCCCCACGTGCCCCTAACCAGGATCAAAGCCGAAACCTGGATATGTGCCCTGATGGGGAGTTGAACCCAGGACCCTTTGGTGCACAGAACAATGCTCCAACCAATTGAGCCACACTAATGCTTTTATGCTGAGTTGCAGTGACTGCATGCATCAGTTTTGGTTTTTCTTAATTCAGTTTGGTTTTATAGTTGCATAGGAACTTAGGTATCATTTTATACTTATATAGTTTGGGGCATAATATATTTTAAATCAACCCTTAAATGTTATTTTTTCTCACACTATGCGTAGGCACTCATCAAGAGTAGGAAATGCTTGTGCTGTTTACTACAAACTATGATATGAACTGCTTGTGGCAGTAACTTACTTGAGGCAGCCCAGGCCCAACTAGGGATGTCTAAGAAAATGGCAAAAATCTTGATTCCTCCCCACCTTCAAAGCTGGAAATAATTATTTATTGAGCACGTATGAGTAACTGTATTAAGTTTTTTACATGTGCTATAAACTGAATGTGTCCCCCTTCCAAAATTATATGTTGAAGCCCTAACCCACAATGTGAACATATTTAATTAGGTTTAGATGAGGTCATGAGGGTGGGGTCTCATGGTGGAATTAGTGTCCTTGTAAGGACACAGCAAGAAGGTGGCCATCTGCAGGCCAGAAAGAGGACCCTCACCAAGAACCAAATCTGCCAACCTTGATCTTGGACTTCCCAGCCTCCAGAACTGTGGGAGATGCATGTTGTCATTTAAGCTACCCTGTATATGGTGTCATTTGTTATAGCAGCCTGAGCTGTATTATCTCAAACCTTCCTAACAGCTTTGCAATGTAAATATCATTTCCCCATGTCATAGATGAGGAGCTGAGTTTCAGAGAGGTGTGTAACTTGTCCAGAATAGAAAGAGGAGAACAGTTAGTTTATATAAAGGTTTGTGAATAAAGTTTTATGTATTTTTAAAAAACGATCTCCTTCTATGTCTTTTTTAATAGGTAGCAAAGGTTATTCCTAACATCTACGGTGAATGTCATACTGCTCATACTGACAGAAACACTTCCCAGTCCCACATGAATACTGTCTAAAAATTTCCTCAACTTGGACCATTTATTATGTAGGTAATTACTAGGGTGAAGCTGCCAGTTCAGCTCTAATTATTTTAAACTAGAGGCCTGGTGCATGAAATTCTTGCATTTGGGGGGTGTCCCTCAGCCCAGCCTGTACCCTCTCTAATCTAGAACCCCTTATGGGATGTCCGACTGTTGGTTTAGGCCCAATTCCCTGTGGGCCTAAACTGGCAGTTGGACATACCTCACAATCCAGGACTGCTGGCTCCTAACCACTTGTCTGCCAGTCTGATTGACACCTAACTGCTCCCCTGCCAGCTCAATCACGCCCAACTGTCCTGCCCTGCAGGCCTGGTTGCCCCCAATTGCCCTCCCATGCAGGCCTGGTCCCCCACAATTGCCCTCCCCTTCCAGCCATCTTGTGACATGTGGGGTGGCCATCTTGTGATGTGAGGGTGTGAGGGCCAATTTGCATATTACCTCTTTATTATATAGGATTTGAGCATCTTTGAACCTATGTTCTCTTCTCACTGAAAAACATTCCTGTGTGAGCAGAAAATCCTTTCTGCTATGTGTCTTCTTAGTCACAGGACTAATGCTTAGATGAAGGAGGACTCTAGGAGCTCAGCTTCACCTTGGACGAATTTGGGGCTGCCTCACTACTGTCACACATTGTAATGAGTTTCCATATCACAAGTGCATCCAAGCTGATAGACCTGCAGTCAACCTCACTGACAAAAAAAGCAATTAATGGCATATCCCTTGTAGGTATGCAGTGCTTCAAAGTACAGAGAGAAAATTCAAATACATGAGTTGTTTAGACTTCCCATCAGGGGTGTTATTCTTAATAAGAAAATTGAGTCTCAAAGGGGTTAAGTGATGTATTGAAATTTTGAGCCCAGGTCTTTGGACTGATTCTAAATCTAGTGCCCACTTTTTCTATTTTGTTGATTCCCTCAAATTGTAGACTATGCACCCCTCAGAGGCCACAGTGTGTTGCAAAGGAATCTATACCAGCATATGCTTGAATTGTTTTGAATATGAAATCCATTAGAGCAGAAGTTCTCTAAGTGGTTAAGAGCCCAGGCACTGGGCCCAGACTGCTGGATTCAAATCTTAGCACCTCTACCAGCTGGCTGTGTGACTTGGGACAAGTATCTTTTTAAAAATATATTTTTTATTGAAGGAAGAGGGATAGAGAGTTAGAAACATCGGTGAGAGATAAACATCGATGAGAGATAAACATCGATCAGCTGCCTCCTACACACCCCACACTGGGAATGTGCCCGCAACCAAGGTACATGCCCTTGACCAGAATTGAACCTGGGACCCTTCAGTCTGCAGGATGACGTTCTATCCACTGAGCCAAACCAGTTAGGGCATGAAGCAAGTATCTTAACCTCTCTGTGCCCTAACTTCCTCATTAAGATGTTTTCTATTAATATGTAATCCTATATAATAAAAGGGTAATATGCAAATTGATCGTAACAGCAGAACAACTGGGAATGATTGGTCACTATGACACACACCACCAGGGGGCAGACACTCAATGCAGGAGATGCCCCCTGGTGGTCACTGCACTCCCACAGGGGGAGCTCTGCTCAGCCACAAGCCATGCTGATGGCTGGCTAGCACAGTGGTGATGGAGGGAGCCTCTCCTGTCTCTTTAGTAGCACTGAAGATGTCTGACTGCAGCTTAGCCCTGCTCCCTGCTGGCAATTGGACATATCCCAATGGCTCTGGGCTGCCAGAGGGATGTCTGACTGCCAGCTTAGGCCCGAACTCCCCGGGAGCAGGCCTAAGCCAGCAGGTGGATATCCCCCAAGGGGTCCCAGACTGTGAGAGGGCACAGGCCGGACTGAGGGACCCCCCGAGTGCACAAATTTTTGTGCACCAGGCCTCTAGTAATCTATAAAAATAAAAGTATAATATGCTGATTAGACCTTCTGAAAGAAGCAGGGGCTGTGAGGGAAGCCCGGGTCCTGGGTGCCAGAGGGAAGCCAGTGCCAGCAGCCAGGGGAAGGAAGGTCTACTCTTGCACAAATTTCGTGCATCAGGCCTCTAGTTTATAATAATATTAATAGCATCTACATTATAGTGTTTTAGGAATAAATTAGTGATACACATAAAACCTTTAACATAATGCTTAACATAATGAATACCTAGAAAATACTCAAGCCCAAGATGGTTTAGCTCAGTGGATAAAGCGCTGGCCTATGGACTGAAGATTCCTTGGTTCGATTCCGGTCAAGGGCACATGTCCAGGTTGCAGGCTTGATCTCCAGTAGGGGGTGTGCAGGAGGCAGCCAATCAATGATTCTGATGTTTCTATCTCTCCCTCTTCCTTCTTCTCTGGAATCAATAAAATATATTTTTTTAAAATACTCAAATATACCAACTATAATTATTATTGTTTACCACTGAATCATTTGGCATCCAGATTAGTGTCTGATACATAATGCACCCTTCAAATACTTACGGATGAATTCAGTAAGTATCTAATAGAGAATTCTAAAAATAATACTGTAAAGAGGGAATCCTTAAAACATTTTTTTACTTTAGGAAGTAAAAAGAAAATATCTTCTTGTGACACTGGCATCTAACCTTGAATTTACAACATTTCAAGGTGACTTCAAGTATCCAGAAGTACGTGCATTTCAAATTGCTTTGACTTTTAAAAGATAATTTCACACCAGTGGCAAGCACAATTGGGCAGCATGCAGTAGGCGCTCACTAAATATTTATTCTTGATGATAAATACATTGTTTTGTGTCTGTTTTGGGCAGAAACAAAGGAGAGGAGAGTATCACAGTTTCTGAAAAATCGTATCTGCAGAGACTTCACAACAGGGACCAGGAGGGCTGGTCTCCTCAGGACCCACACTGTTTGGATGCTCCTTGTGGAGCGTTCATCCTTAGGAGGAGAGGTAACCTCCATCCTGAGGGTGGAATTTCCAGAAGTATTTTTTTTCCCTTTCCTAGATGCAGGCGCTCTGCTTTTCTGCAGTAATGTGAGAAGCTGAGGTAGTTTTTCACCCCGGGGGAGAGGCAGGAGGCTGGACATGCAGCATGTCAGTTTATCCAAAAAAACTCTTGGCTGCAGCTTTTGTGATTCAGACAGAGACTTGGACACTTGGACAGCCAGCGATCACAGATGTAAATTGCCAGCCGGCCGGCTGAGAAGACGTGAGCAACTTGTCTAATATCAAGAAATATTGCAGCTGGTGGGGATGGGTGGAGGGGGGGGGAGGTCTGTGGAATGCTATTACTCTCTTTGGAATCAACTTTGCTTCCTCTTTCTTACTAGACATTTTTGACTCGTGTGAATTCATTTAGACAATTACATTCTATGGGAGTTCCTCCTTCCAGGATGCATTTGACCCTCCCACCCCTCCGCCACCGGGAATTTTCCCTGAGACAGGTTTTCGAAAAAGCGCTCAGGATCTTTTCAACGCTTGTTGATGGTTCACAAGGCACAATTGTTTGTCTTCAACTTGGAATTCATCTCCATTGAGCCAGGAACAAAATCAAGACGACAGAGGCTTTAAAATTCAGACAGGAAGTTCTGCTCTTTTGACCGGGCGAGACCAAGAAGAAGGTGAGGAGGAAGACAGAAAAAGAAAAATACCAGGAGGAGGTCTGATGGCGGCACCTCTCCTACACCTTCCATGTTTTCCCAGCACGTTTTTAAAGGTAGAAGTGGTCTTTGTAAAGACTAGTGATGAACACCCACTGAACCAGGAGACACTCCCAGCCCCCATCCAGGCAGGCTCCTTGTCATAAAGCCCTTTTCATGATGATGTAAAATAACCAAGGCAAGTCGTTCTAAGAGAGGCAGGGAAAGAAGCTGAGAAAAGAGTTGGTCCTGTAGCCCTTCTGAGAGTGTTCTTCCCACACTTAAATCTTTCATTTCCCACTTTTTCTTCCCATCCACACCCTCACCTCTTTCCCTTCCTTCCTTTGTGCTTACTCTTGCCCCTTGCTTATTTCTGGCTGGCATTAACCTGCTTCATCCTATATTTTCTTTTTTTTTCCCCTATTGATTTTAGAGAGAAAGGGAAAGGGAGAGAGAAATAGAATCATCAATGATGAGAATCATTCTTGACTGCCTCCTGCACGCCCCCTACTGGGGGTTGAGCCTGCAACCTAGGCATGTGCCTTGACCAGAAATCTAACAGTGACCTCCTGGTTCATAGGTCATCCAACCACTGAGCCCCACCAGCATTGGCGCCTCCTACAATTCTTATTGCATCCTTCCTCCTTCCTCTGTTGTACCCCAGGCACCCCCTTCCTCCTACCCCAATCAAATCATCTTTATTTAAACCACTTCTTTCCTTTCTACCATTTGTTCTCAGTTAGATTTAAAAAAAAAACATCATCTCCTCCCCATGTGTAGTATCAGATGCTACTTTGCAAACTGTAGGTTAGCAGGTCCAGGGCTTACACATCTAGGTAAATGTTCCACTGACATCTGGGACTAACTAGGGTAAAACTGAATCTGTCACCTCCGTCCCCAGTTCCTCTCGCTCCTAGTACAACTTCTCTGGTCCTTCTCCTCATCTGCCTGGACAGCCCCAAACTAGATCCCTCCCTCTCCTCCTTCCCCAAAGCCTATTGCTATCACTGCAGTGCTTTGAGATGTTTCTCTTTCTCTTTGTTCCCGTTGCCCTAGTTCTCTCACTTGAGCTGTTTCCATGCCTCCTAATCCTGCTCCAGATTAGAGTCTCTAAAACAGACCTGATCGCATCACTTCCCTTGTTTAAAAAGATTTCAGGGTGCTCTGGCCGGGTGGCTCAGTGAGTTGGAGCACTGTCCTGTACATCAAAAGGTTGCAGGTTTGATCCCTGGTCTAGACAGATGCATGGGAAGCGATTACACTCTCTCTCTCTCTCTCTCTCTCTCTCTCTCTCTCTCTCTCTCTCTCTCATCAATAACATATCCTTGGGTGAAGATTTAAAAAAAAAAAATTCATGGCTCCCCTTTCTAAGGACAAGTCTACATCCTACAGCAAGAACTTCAAGGCCCATCCAGCTAAAATCTGCTTTTCCAGCCCCATCTCCCATCATATGCTAGGTCCTCGGTCACTATGCATTGAATAAAAAAATTCTTTATCTGCCCAGCCAGTGTGGCCCAGTGATTGAGCATTGACCAAGGAGATTCAATTCCTGGTCAGAGCACGTGCTCGGGATTCGTTCCCCCCCCCCTCTCTCTCTCTTTCTCTCTCTCTTTCTCTCTCTCTTTCTCTCTCTCTCTTTCTCTCTCTCTTTCTCTCTGGAGTCAATAAAAATATATATATTTAAAATGCTTTATTTTAGGATGCTTTATTCTGTGATTATAGCAGCTGGGATTCAGAGCCAGGGCTTCTGATCCAGGTAAACGCTGAGGCACGGCTGCCTTGAGGTGTTAATTTGGGTCCTCACCAAGCCCCCAACACTCACTAGCTGTGTGACCTTTGACCAGCCCTCACTTCCTCAGGCCCAGGTTTCATCGTTAATACCATGAGGCTTAGATGGCTTTAAAATTACCCTCCAGTATTAAAGATGATGGATGAGATGTGCAGTCTCCGAGCTAGACTTCATGGGCTATAGTACTTTGCTGAGTTACCCAAGTAGAAACCCTGGTCTCAGTTCTGTCCATCAGAAGCCATCATCTCATTCAGGGATGAGATCAGACCCTGGGAGAACTGACTCATTCTCCCCAGGCTCCGACAGGTCAGATTTGTACCAGAATGCTCCTTCATGAATATGGAATAGCAAGAAGACCTCCATCTGCCATCCAGAACAACTCTTCCCTACGTTAATGGTATCTGTGTATGAATATATTACCTAGATCTTTTTTCTTGGTAAGTTATACTCATTAGCAAGAGATTATTTGGGCACATGGATTTAGAGCTACAGGGCTTATGGTGTAGAAGCTGGTGTTTCCAGGCTGTGATCAGATCTGATGAATTCCCTTTCTTTCATCGTCTGTTAGGAGTGTTTGCAAGCAATGGAAACTGACCCTTGTATAAAGAAAGGATTGCCCGACCAGTGTGGCTCAGTGGTTGAGCATAGACCTAGGAACCAGGAGGTCATGGTTTGATTCCTGGTCAGGGCATATGCCCAGGTTGTGGGCTCCATTCCCAGTAGAGGCCATGCAAGAGGCAGTCAATCGATGATTCTCATCATTGATGTTTCTGTCTCTCTCTCCTTCTCCCTTCCTCTCTGAAATCAATAAAAATATATTTTTAAAAAAGAAAGAAAGAAGGATCATTGGGAAGATTGTGAGTATCTCATGAAGACTTTCCTTGACCTTCCTGCCTAACGTGGCCTCCCCAGCTGGTCTCTATCACACCACCCTACTTATTTCTTTCAAAGCACTTATCTAGTGTGTAATTATTTTTTAATTTGCTTGTCATTGGTCTTCCTATTTAGACTGCTCATTCCGTGAGGACAGGAACATTGTCATTCTCGCTTGTAGCTCTATCTCCAGAACCTAGGCCAGTGCTCTGCACACACAGTATGCCCAGAAATAGTTTGGGGCTCAATAAGTGAGTGCTAAGGAGGAGCTGAAAAACGAAGCCCTGGGAATGGCTGGAGACAGGGACAACCAGTAGCAGGAAGTCCTGGATTTCTCTGTGGGCATTGCCATGAATGACTTATCTCTAATGCATTTGCCTCTCTGTGCTTCTGCTGCAGGTTCACACCCAGGATGGAGAATTCAGCTGGCTCAGTGGAGGATTACACATCTATCCCAGAGGCCATGACATTGGAGCAGAGCAAAGCCTCGTAGGGCAAGTGGGAAGGCAGATGCTCAAAGAAAGGCTACCAGGCAGACACCCACGGCATCCCACCACTTTTCTGAGAGACCAGTCAGTTGGATGTAATAATTCTGTTCCGTAGAGACATCGCAATGAACGCTTGCTTGTCCCTTTTCTCGTCTCCAGGATGCTCACCTGCTCGAAGGAGGCACACACTCATTCTGCAGACGTGAGCTGTGTACTCTCTGCCTAGCATTTCCCAGTACATTTTTTTGTACATTTGTTTCTTATTTTCTAGCTCATGAATAAAACATACATCTACTTTACATTTTTTAAAATGTGTGTGCTTTCACTTAACCCAAATCCCTTGATTTCTGTAAGCCCATTTTAGGATTACTTTCTTGTGGCTAACACTGTGGGTTGTCCACCTAAAAAGCAACTCAGGAGCTGTGATTCTCCCAGCCCCAGGATCAATCATAATGGAAGCCTCTTGCTTTTTTTGCCCATAATTGGAGTAGCGCTGACATGTGACCCAAATCTGGGCTACGAGAAATAATGCAAAGTCTATTGGGGACTTCTGGAAAAGATTTGATTCCCTGATGAGAGAGTCATATGAAGCAAAGGTGGGTCTTTTTGTGCCTTTTCTCCCACCTCCCTTCCTTCTTGATGGAGATGCTGTCCTGCTGGGACAGGACAGTTGGAGCAGCGGCAGCCACCTTGAAAGCATGAGGAGATACATGTAAGAACAAGATGCAGAAGATGATTGAGGAAGAGGTAAAGACCTGGGTCCTTGATTGATTTTATTGTTGAAGCACAGACATCAATACTGGATTTCTTAAGTAAATGATAGGTGTTATTACTCCTTAAGCCATTTTGTTGGGCTTACTGCAGCTTGCAGTCTAAAGCACCCCTTCCTGGTAGACCTGTGACAACTCCTTCTTGTCTTAGCTCCTACTCCTCAGCTTTATCACACTAGAGATGCTTCTGTTACCTAGTAATAGGGATTCTGCTGAGCGTTAGTGTAAGAGTAAGTCTGAAGAAAGGCCTACAAATTCACTGGTTCCATTATAAACACTCTTCATTATTTATATCTGCTTCTTACAAAACGATCATTATGAATATCTACTTGAATGAATATTATGACTATCCATATAGATATCTCATATGCATAAATACATATTTTCTAGTTTTTGGTTCAATTTTACATTAAAATTTAATAGACTAACCTGGTATGATTTTAGAATTTCCATTCAGAAGGGATTTAAAAGTAGCAATTAGATGGGAAGTGGGGATGACATCTTGAATTCGTATTTGCATTGTACTTTTTAAGATTAAGAAGCATGTCATTGTCCACATCATGAATGGGAAGGGCTGGGGGAGCCTCACACCTCCCCATCTGCTCCTTGTCACTGTTATCACTTCTACCCTGAAAACCAACTGCCTAAGGATTTTAACTTCTCTCCTAGAAGCCGAGGTATCAGTCTCGAAGCACGGGCCTCCAAGATAGGAAATGGTGGAAAAATATGACTTCATAGCTGCATTGTCATCGATGCTGTAGAAATCACTTTCCTGCATGGATTATTATTAGCATTTCACATAAAAAGAAATTCAGGCTCAAAGGGTGTAAGTAACTACTCAACACACACAGCTTACCAGCAGAGCCAGTTCTACAACCTTGGCCTCCTGATCATCCCCCTTCCCACCGCTTCAAGTTGTTCTCAGTTCAGGGATGGGGTCTTTGGGATCTAGTATACTGTGGCTAAAGAGGGATGTTCCTAGTTCATTAAAAGGAGCCTTTTTAAGAGCATCCCTTTTCCTACCAGGGAAGAACATAAAACCAGAGTGTTTGGGGAGACAATGGTTGTCCAATCACTCAGTGGATCTGGAAGGTGGCTACCCACTAAAAAAGCAGCCCCATGTTATTGCCATACATTTCTCCAGAATATTAACTGCCTCCTGTCCTCTTATTGCCTAAATGATACTGACCAGCCTTACCCAGAGCAAGCACACCAGGCGGAACGTTAGATCTCTGAGCAGGAGGGATGAGGAGCGGGCATGCCCCACACGTCGCCCTGTGCACGTGGTTTGGAGGAACGTGTTTCCATTCCTATGTGGGAGTGCGATCTGAGAGAAGGTGCTCTGTCCTACAGAAAGGGAAGGGTGTCTTCACAAGCAGGCTGGCGGACCGAATGAGCAGAGGGTTTCTGATCAACGTCAGCCCTGGGTTTTCCAAGCCCAAAGGGAAACAGAGCACCAGAAGAGACATGGAAAGTCAGAAGAGGGCCAGAATGGGAGCAAAGGGGAAACAAAGCCAAAGGGAGATTCATGTTGACAGGCTGACTGACTGAAAAGGTTTACACATAAATGTGAAGAGAAGGAGATTTTGAGTTAGCTCAGGACCAGGTAGTGATGTAATCAGCAAAGTGAGACATAGTGGCTTGGCAAACATGCCAAGAATGTGGGCCAGAGGGACTTGGGTTATTCCAGGTTGCCATGGTTTTTAGCCAAAAGTAATAGTGCCAGGCAGGGAAGGCAGGCAGCCTTATGCCTCAAGGATGTCCACGCATACTCCGAGGCCCAGGACAAAGGAGCCTTGTTCATTTCCTTACAATATTGGCCAATGAATAGAGCAAGTGGTAGAGTGTAGCCTTTAAAGGCATAAAATCTGGAATCAGACAGACTAGAGCTCATACCCTGGTCCCACTGTTTCCTTGCTGTGTGGCTTTGGCAAAAGGACTTAACTTCTCTGTGCCTTAAAGTCTCTATCTGTAGGCTAATCAGAGCACCCAACCGATAAGGTTTAGAGCTGATACATGGTAAGAACTCAATATTAACTTATTCTTTTTCATCAACAAATATATGTTGAAGTAAACAATGAAAGAATAAAAATAGCAAAATGATAAATACTGACTTCAAACACACAATAAAAAAGCATCCAGTGAAGAGATGCGAAAGAAGTCAGGACCAAGAACAGGGTGCTGACCATCAGTGATTGAGAAGAAAGCAGAAAGTAGCATCTCGGGGAATGTTGCCAAGGAAACGTTTGGTTTGTATTAGGTTAGACTCAGGTGAGAAATTTTGAATCCCTGAACTATCACTTGGAAAAAAATACTGCATCACACAGATTTTCAAATAAGTGCTCACATGTGGAGATAATTTCTTTCCTCATAAACACAACGATTGCAACATTTTTATCCTACTCCAGTGAGGGATAAAAATTGTACCATTTACTGGTGTATGACCGAGGGTATTATATTTCCTCACACCTTCCTTAACTCATCAATAATAAAATGGGGGATAATAATAGTACCAATGTCATGAGGTTGAAGAGAGGATCAAGTCAGTTAATACGTGTAAAGCTCTTAGAAAAGAAGTAGTAAATGCAGAATGTTAACCCCATTTATACTATCCCCCTAAATCCCTGGGTGTTGTGTAACATTACCAGTGTATCCACTATCCTATCTAATAATAGACACATTTAATATTTTATACAACCTTTCCCAGGCACATAGAGTCATATAAATATTTATGGGTTTCTCATGAAAGGGATTGTCCTGTAATGTTTTCTTATGATCTGCTTTTCCACCTAGAAACATATGGTGAAGATCTTTCCATTTCTCAGACTCTATCAGCTTTGGGGATCACAGTCCCCCTCTCTAGTGATTTATCCTGGGTCTCAGCAAGTCAGTCCCCATTTCAGCGGTTTCTCCTTCTTTCCTGTGCCTTCTCCCTCTCCCAGGTGTGCCTCACACCTGCTGCTCCTGTTCTGGTTCTCCAAGCCTAGTGGCCCCCACCCCAAAGGAGTGCAGGTCCCCCAAAGGAGGGCTCTGCCAGGGGAAGTTTTACTTCCTTTTATTGCTTACCTCTCAATTTTCCAAAATAGCACCAACCAAAGTTATGTGTATTCAACCAACTTTTCCAAAAGCTTAAAAATAAGAAATAAAATGTTGAGAGAAAAAAGACAACATTTGTCTTCAACTTTGTTTCTTGAGTCCAAGTAGGGGGGTGGGTAATTGTACACTTCATAGGAAATCCCCCTATTGGGACACCCCAGCTCACTCCTGCCTCCCAATTTCCAGAATGGAGAACAAGCTTTCTCCTTTTCTCCCCCACCCTGTCCCCACTATCACCCAGGCAAGCGGGTAAAATTCAACCATCAGAGGTCACGTGGTCAACAGGTGCTGAACATTTTCTTTTGAATGAGTTGTCACCATTTGATAATCGGGAGACTCTATTTCCAAACTTAGGTTTCTGGCTTCTCTTAAATGATGAAAAGCTCTGGCAACCCTGAGTCCACATGTCTGCACGGCAACAATTTTGGAGCTGAGTACTCTTGTCCTACCACGTGTCTATCAGGTGGCGTTGGGCCCCAAGAGTTTCTATCAGCAACACTGGGTAGCTTCACTTGTTTGTTTATCTGCCTGGCTCCTATAGGAATTTGAGTCCAAGTGGGAAAAACTATTGTAAGCTCTCAGCTCCCCACATTCATGCCTTAGAATCTTCCTCTCCACCCAGATGGCTGCCATTGTTTCGGTCATTTTAAGGTCCAGGAGACCAGTCCACATCCCTCCTGAGGCCAAGGTCAGCTGGGTGAAAGCAATCTATTCTGGGTGGTGTTCAAGAAGGAGGGCATGCCTGGGTGCCAAACCTTGGTTCTTGAACATCTCCAATCTCACATGGAAAAAAGGTCTCAGTTGTTGAACAAAATGTTGGTTCTCCAGGAAAACGTTGGTTCTCTACCTAACAATCCTTTCGTGCTATACATAGCATGGCATAAAGTTGTCTCTCCCGCCACAAACAAAGGAAAGAATATGTCAGTATGAGTCAGTTTACCATTAAATTTCACGTTGTTAACATCTCAGGAAACTGTGTTGTGAATATTTTTGTGTTGTTTTGCTTTTTTTTTTTTTTTGCTGGTTAAATGGACCATTTAAAATATAAAGAAGCCATCAAGAGTACTGATGTTGCTAAGGGTGTAAAAGTGCTCATAAAACAATGACAAGAGGCGATTGAAGAGGGAGAAAAATTGCCATTGATTTGGATACACGAGAAGCAGTTGGCTGGCAATGGTATGTGAAGGCAATGGTATGCTGCCTGCTGACTTCCTGAAAGACATCCCTGGAATGAGTGCTAAAAGTGATTCCTTTAAGGCTAGTCGGAGGTGGTCCCATAAATGTAAGAAAATACATGTTTGCTAATAGATTAAACAGCAAATTAGACGTGTACTACATATAAGAAAGATTAAAAGGGAATCGCTTGAGGGTCTGGAACAGATGATTCAATTTACATTCTTTCTAATGAGGAAAATGATTCAGTTTTCAAACCAATTGCTTCTCAAACAGCCTTCCAGAAACAATTACGTTCAAGAACCGAGGTTCCACTGTATCAGGATGGAAAGATGGGGTCGTTATTGAGAATAGTCTAAGCCATTTGGGGAAACAATAAAAAACACGTAAGCAATCTGAGGCAAACGGGAAGCTGGGAGGGTTGGTGGACACAATCGGGACAAGGTGCAGTGGGTGGCCCTCACCTCTGTTGTCCTTGGACAGCCCATTTGTGTCACCACATGGGCCTCATTATCTCTGAGAAATGTTCTCTGTTAGAAATCTTAAACTCTAGTCTTGAGGCTAAATCACAAAAGCTCTCTTGTTGAGGACTCAGCCCCAGTCTACTGACCCTCTTCACTTCCTTCCTGCCCAGCCTGGATTTCTTTCATCATCAGTTTCAACTCAGGTGTTCTGCTCCTTCATAACTTTCTTTAATAACACCTTCCCTCCAAACCGACAACCTTCACTCAACCGATCAATCCCTCTTACCCTGCACGGAGTCACCGAGCACTGCTGGACCAACCAGTGCCTTGCCAAAAGCCCAACTTCACTGAGACCCTGACTGCATCAAGATTAGGACCTTGAAATTCTTCCCTTACCCCAATTCCAACTTGTCTTTGTTCACACCCATCTTAATTCTCCCCCTCGCCCCCTCCGCCCCATCTAAGAGCTTCTGTTCTTGGGACCCCATCTCCTCTTATCTCCTCTAGGACTCTGTTCTTTCAAGAATTCTTTTTGTCTCCTCTGTAGTAAACTTTTTTTCTCTGTCCTGAGTCTTGCACATCCCCCAAACGTATCCACACTTCTCCCATCTCTGAAGCAAAGTGCCCAGGAACTTCGGTGGAAATAACCACCAAATGATAACATTCAGGGTTCTAAGGAAGGAAGGAGAGAAATCAGCGAGATAAAGAAAACAGGCTGCAGGAAGGTGCGTTTCTCCGAGCTCAGGGTTTTGGCAAGAAAAAAGCCAATGGGAACGAAACCCGAGGAACAAAGGGTCTGCATGAACAGGATGCCCTTTTCACATCATATACTAAATTTGTCATAATACCCTTCTTGTGTGGGGGAGGCCGTGTAGCTCACATGCTGCATTGCACCGGATCTCACTTCAGCCCAATGAGACAGGCATGGGTGAGACCGAGTGAGTGAGGAGTGACTTCGGGGGATCTGGGAGAAAAACAGTGAAACAAAAGGGCAGAGTATAAAAGCACAGATTTCATAAAAAGAACACCACCGAACAGATGTCCCTTCGAACTAGCTCTGGAGGTGAGGCCGGAGCTTACTCCTACTTGTGGGGCCTCCCAGCCATTTACCAGCTCGGTGAGCTAGAGCTTTCCTGTGCCCCATTTTCTTTCTTTTTTTACTTTTATTATTTTTATTTTTTAAAAACACATTTTTATTGATTGTCTACAGAGAGGAAGGGAGAGGGGTAGAGAGCCAGAAACATCAATGAGAAAGAAACATCGATCAGCTGCCTCCAGCACACCCCACCCCCCACTGGGGATACGCCCCCCCAACCAAGGTACATGCCCTTGACCAGAATCGAACCTGGGACCCTTCAGTCCGCAGGCCGACGCTCTATCCACTGAGCCAAACCAGTCAGGGCTCTTTCTTTTTTTAATCTTAATCCCAAGATATATTTATTGATTTTCAGAGAGAAGAAAGGGGAAAGAGATAGAGATAGAGATAGAGATAGAGATAGAGACAGAGACGAGAGAGAGAGAGAGAGAGAGAGAGAGAGAGAGAGAGAGAGAGAGAGAGAGAGAGAAACATCGATTGGTTGCCTCCCCTACATGCCTCAACCAGGGACCAAATCCAAAACCTGGGTATGTGCCCTGACAAAGCATCAAACTCTCAACCTTTCAGTGTATGGGACCAAACTCCCACCCACTGAGCCACAGTGGCTAGGGCCAGGGCTTTCTTCATCTTGATAATCTTGCCACCCAGGAATCAAATGAGGCAGCATATGGGAAAATGCTTTGGGAATTAGAACGTTTTATGCAAATATAAGGCAATGCCACTGACAGTGCTGAAAACCAGTGAACAAGACTCAAATGAGCCACTGCCCTCAACTTTCCGGGCCTGGGTATGAGGACGGTGTGAGCAGAAACAATATCAGGGGAAGTGAAACTCTGAAAGCTGGGGGAAAAGGAACAGCTTTTTAAGGCTCACAGGAGAATTGCCCTCTCTGCCAATAAAATAAACCCACATCTTTCAAGGTCAACCTTGGCCAGGGGTTCTCCACGGATTCCCTTCCGAGCCACCTCAGAGAACCAGCGTTAGGTTTGATTTAAAGAAGACTACAGGGTTCTTACAAGATGAACTCTCCATCCAGTACAAAGGGAAAGGATGACTTCAATAATCACAAATCGTCCACCCACCTAGAGAAGAGGCTGTATGAGATGATGGAAAGAGTAGGGGCTTAGGATCCTGGCGGATCTGAGTTCAAATATGCCCCTTATTAGCTATGTGGTACTGCATGCATAGCTCAACCACTCTGTATCTATAAAATGCAAGTGATCATGTTCACCTCAAAGGATATAATTAGTTAACATGGAAAACCTCTTCAGCATTATGATGAGTGCTCAGCTCAACAGTTCCTAGGGTGCTGGGCAATAAAGAATGAGATCCTGTTGTGAGCACATTTCCTTGAACCAATTTACTTTCTGTCTGGGAAGGGAAGTCATACATCTGGAACAGTGGTTCTCAACTGGGGGTTGATTTTGCACCCCAAGGGATATTTAGCAATGTCTGGAGACACTTTTGATTGTCATAATTGGGCAGGGATTGTTACTGGAATCTAGTGGGTAGAGTTCATGGATGCTGCTAAACACCGTACAATGCATGGCCTCTCAGAATAAAGAGTTCTCTGGCTCCAAGTATCAATACGCTAAGGTTGAGAAACCCTGGTCTGCCCAATGCTGGGTCTCTTTTGTTCCTTCTAGGGTAGCGGTTCTCAACCTGTGGGTCACAACCCCTTTGGCGGCCAAACGACCCTTTCACAGGGGTTGCCTAAGACCATCCTGTATATTACATATTTACATTATGATTCATAACAGTAGCAACATTACAGTTATGAAGTTGAACGAAAATAATTTTATGGTTGGGTCACAACATGAGGAACTGTATTTAAAGGGCCAGAAGGTTGAGAACCACTGTTCTAGGGTATCTAGGCAATAACCAGTGAACCCAGCTGCATATGTAGAATTGTTCGTGCTCTGAAGCAGCCAGCGAGGGGACATAGTTATTGGTGATACAGGTGTGTTAGTTTAGGGCTGTTAATCTGGGTCTGAGGCTGGAGTAATTCATTTAGAATGTGTTTACTGGTTACAGAGGACACCATGGTGGGGGGACACGTGAATGTTCTGGAGGAGGGAAGTTGTGTCCTAAGTCAGCTGGACCAATAAGAGAAGTAGTTTTCCAAGAGCAGAATGGAATCCTTATTGGGGGAAATTAGTGAGGCTTACAGATCATGGAAATGACCTGAAGGCCACCGAGGACTAAGAGTTAAATATGGCCTGTGGTTGAGAATGTGGGATACAAAGATTGAGACAGAATCCTGCAGCATTCCTCCCACAGAGCCAAGCCATCTTAAACATTGCAGTGTAGGGCTTCACACTTTAAAGGAGGTATGGAGAAACCCATAGAAAAACCACAACAATCTCTGGGAAATAAAAAAAAGTGTTCTGGAAACAGGCAAAAGGAATTTGGGTGTTTTGTGTGTTTCTTTTACATGGGAAAGAGGACTGAGGGTGCTTTGAACAAAAAAGATTATCACAAGGAGAAAAAAGGCCAGCTGTTTTCCATCTCCATGGAGGAGCAAATTATAGGAAATGGGCTTAGATTGCAGCACAATGGTGGTTATGAATACGAAAGCATTTCCTAATTGGACCCTGGAACGGACTTCAGAGGAAGACAGTTCAATGCCCGTTACTCAAGTTTACCAAAAATAGGTTAAGTCTCAACCTGACCACAGAGAGGGTCCTGGGCATGATGGCTCATTGATCCCCCCCCACCCCACCCCCCGCCTGGGTTTTATCCTTTTCTTTGCCTGTGTCTTCACAAGGCACAGCCACTTCACTGATGAGGAAAAAGTTCAGTTGTTTCACTGTATGGCTTATGCATTCTAGTTTCCTAAACACCTCATTTGATGGATTTTCATTGATTGATTATATTATTTTATCAATCTGGTTTATGACTCTGGTTGTTTTAGAGTCATTTGGACCTAGCCTGTAATTTTATAACATTGGACTTGAACCTGTAAGTTATATTACGCTTGTAAGTCACTGAGTCAACCTTGCATTGTGCATTGACCATAATGTTTAGTAGCACGGTTTTATGAGTTGCTGGGATTGTTGGCACTGATACCAATACACATTTGGATTGTGTGTAAACAGATCTAGCCATTCAGACCAGAGTAAACAAGGTGGGGAAATAGTCTGAGGCTTTCAATTTGCTCCACCAGGGTGCTATTTGTAGCTGGAGTGTATGACTGCATTCATGTCAACTCACTATCTACGCTTGAATGTGGTGGGGGTGGAGTGGGGGAGGGAGCGTTGGAAAGAAGATGTCATCCTGCAGTTTCTAACACTGCACAGACAGGATGCATTCCATTTTCAAGTGAACTGATTGAACTGTTGATAGAAAGGACTGAATCCATTGAAGCCTCATGCCATGTGCTGTGCGAGTCAAGCTGGTGTGTTTCCTGGGCTCTCTTGTATAAAGACTTCAACTTGCTTATGCTTCCACCCTACATGGGAGCAGGAATGTAGATTGTCTTTGTCATCTACAGAGCTTTAGCTTTTCTGCTAAGAAAACTATCCCTCCCTAAACAGTCACATTAGAAGTCAGGAACCAGTAAATCCCTTGTGTTCTTAAAAGGTATAGGAAACTAGTAAAATCATTGATGGGAATAGAAAATGATATGCATTCAATGATAAATCAGCCTTGTCAAGGCACAATCCTACACAAAGTCCTGCTGACCTGGTTGGGTCTCAGAGGCAGGACTGCTGGCTGTGCCCCAATGGTCAGTTCTCCCTTCTTCCTTTGATAATATATCCTCTGAGTTTTAGCCAGAGCCATGACTGTTTCACTAAAGACTACATTTCCCAGCATCCCGTGCACTTAGGTGAGGTAAGGAATAAGTTTTGACTGACGGTATGTGGGCAAAAGTGATTTGGACAGACATAATATGTGCCATTTCTGCTCCATGGTGTTAAGGGGAAAGGATAACACCATCTTCTGTACCATATTCCTTCTTCCTGGGATGCAGACATGATGGCAGGACCTAGAGCAGCCCCTTTAATCATGAGGTAGAAGTCCTCTGTTGAGGATAATGGATAATCAAGATGGAAGAAACCTGGATTTTTAATATCTGAACCATCACATTAGCCTGGACTATTCATGCTTTAACTGTTACATGAGAGAAAAATAAACTTCTACTTGTTTAAGCTACTATAACTTTGCCTTTTGTAACAGTAGGCAAATTGATATCCTAACTGATAATCTAACCCTTTGAGCACCAGAATGTTAACTTTGGTAATTTAAGTATTTTTTCATCCAGGAGAAAATATACTTATATATTGTCTTAGATAGATAGATAGATAGATAGATAGATAGATAGATAGATAGAAGGATGGATAGATCAATAGATAGATAGATAGATAGATAGATAGATAGATAGATAGATAGATACACACACAAATAAAACAGTACCTGAGATTTACTAACTAGGGACTTAGTGAAGATCACCAAAGCATTGGTCATAAAACTCACCCCACACACTGTAATGTAAACTATATACAACTTGCTTTATGTTTCTGTATAATAAGCTACTGGATAGAGAGGGGATGAAAATGACCCTTCTCATGAGGTGGTAAAGAGTGCATGCTCTGGAACCAGGCAGCCCATTTGAATGACCAGGCTTATCCTCTGAGGATTATATGAGACTAGAGGCCCAGTGCACAAAATTTGTGCACTCCGGGGCGAGGGGTAGTCCCTCAGCCCAGTCTGCACCCTCTCGCAGTCTGGGAGCCCTCAGGGTATGTATGACTGATGGCTTAGGGCCTAAGCTGTCAATTGCACATCCTTAGCATTGCCACGGAGGTGGGAGAGGCTCCTGCCACTGCTGCTGTGCTTGCTAGCTGTGAGCCCGGCTTCTGGCTGAGTCGCACTCACCCTGTGGAAGCACAATGACCACCACAGGGCAGCTCCTGCGTTGAGCGTCTGCCCCCTGGTGGTCAGTGCACGTAATAGCAACTGGTCGTTCTGCCATTCAGTCAATTTGCATATTAGCCTTTTTTTTTTATATAGAATTGAACAGGTAAAGTGCATGGACCATTGCCTGGCACACACTAAGTACTGAATAAATTAGCACCACTACTATAATTATTAGTCCTTCTTTACTAATTGGCCAGTGATAAATGACGCTAGGAAATGTGGCTAAGGGCTAGATCTAGACTGCTTTGGATCTATTTGTTCGTTTTGCACATGGTTTTATCTAAGATGTCAATTCAAAAGGTCTATTTCTTGATGCCAGTCCCTTACTAGTGAGTCTCAATCTTTGTTTATGCACATGCTCCAGGTACTATCTGGATTACTGTATCATTATATTTTTACAAGTTGATTTCTAAAGGAAGCTTAAAAAATAGCAATGAAAGTTTAGATATAGCTACAGCCCTCTGTCTCTCTCATTGGAGCCATCTTCTCTCTGGGTTCTCTCTGCTGTGGACAAGGCTATAATGATCCTCCTCGCCACTGGTCACAGTCACCTCTACTGATGACAACTGGTACTTGGAGAGGTGGATTTACGGAGAAGTTAATCGAGTTTAATGTTCAGGGCCCCTCGTTTGGTTGGGTCTTTTCCAAGGTTCCAAGGGTTCCTCCACCAGGACTGCAGGAACCCAAGGTAGGAGGCCTGGAGCCGATTCCAGACTAGAGGTCATCCCATTGCCCCATGGCAGTGTGCGCTTGCTGCTCGCACCACATTCACATCCAACCAGCATGCAGGGCCCAGTGCTCTCTTTGACCTTAAGAAGAGAGATCTGAACAAGATACTGCTCTGCTCTTGGCTCAGAGGCTACTGTGGCCAAGCTTCAGGGCCACCCTGGACTGATAAGAGCCTGGGAGTGGCAAGGACCTGGCCAAGCCTGGCCAGCTGCTATGGCAGCTGCTATCAAAAGCACTGCCTGCTCAAGAGACTAAGAGGACATTGCATTGCCAACAAGGGATTCTGAAGTGTGAAGAGACCCTTCTAAACCACCAATGTTAAGAAAAAAATAACCATGTAAAAGGAAAGACAGGATTGTCTCCCTATTTCCTATAGATAATCATTTTACAACTCTGTTGTCACATGGAAAGTTTCAAGAAAGAGTAAACAGTCAAAACTACATGGAAAAATAGTATTATCAAGGTATCTCAGGTAGTTAATTAATTAAATATTGTTCTTTTCATGGATTTTTTTGGTGTTTTTGCTATGTGTCAACAGTTTAAATTTTGCCAATACTCATTATATACCTAAATTTGAACTTGTAATTTTGCGCTCTTTTCCTTAAAGAGGTTCTCCAAACCTAGGTAAGCTGCAGGACCCACAACACCGGGATCTTCTCCTAGAAGGGAGTTATGTCCCTTTGCTGAGAAGAGCACTTCTCGTTTGGTGTTTTAGATGAAGATAGACTGGCCGTGTCACATGACACTTTCTGGGCATCCCCAGTAATCAACCCTCAGAAGCAAGAACTCGAGCAAGAACTCGATGCTCAGGTTGGGTGGTTCTGTGTGTGTTAGTGATTCATCTCTTAATAATCTAGAGGTGCTGAGAGTGAGCTGTGTGTTTTCTTTGGATCCCTTGCAGTTCTCTTTATAAATGTCATAAATGTGCACTGTTACTTCCTGTCTAACTGAAACACAAAAATAAAAATAAAATCTTTTTTCATTTTTGGTCTTTCAGACTTTAAAACCTCACTTGGGCATATTCTAGTTGCACTGAGCTCCGCAACTATGAACTCCTTCTGATGTTGTCTGGGAAAAGTCACCATCCCTTTCTCCATATCTTCTTCTTGCTCCTGCTTCATAAAGAGTTCTTGAATGCGGTAACTAGTTCTATTTCTCCTTTCCTTCTTTCCTTCCTTCCTTCCTTCCTTCCTTCCTTCCTTCCTTC